>CABFVZ010000269.1:388811-400626 GCA_902151445.1 Timema monikensis | reverse complement strand
GGGGGGGCAGAACAAACCAACACAATTACTATTAAGATAGACCCCCTGATATTGGTACCATTGTGAGACCAGCGAGACATAAAGTAACAGTTTTTTTAAATACTCGATTACGCTCGAAGCAGAAATCGCACTAAAGTAAAATGTTATGCTTTAACAACAGTCTGATTGTGGTACAAGACGAACAAGGGCGCCCATGTGGGTTATCCAAACGGAGAGGGATGGAGTGGAGTCCCATCTACCGGGGTGGTAGGGAGGGGGGTGGCACCCCCACTCCCTGAGAGAAAATTAACCTTGTGTGAGGGAATTTTGGAGCATCTGAACATAATTCTGAGCTTATTAATAAATATGAGTCTCTGAGTCAATTTTTGAAGAAAAAAAGTTTATGAAAAATTAACAAAAAAATAAAAGGTAGTTGTACCTGAAACCATTAAAAAGAAACATATTTTTCATAAGTTTATTGAACAGTACCAAACTTTAAATAAAGCTGTTGAGGAAAGCTACATTTTATCGCTTACTCGGATATTGAGCATTCTAAGTTAAGGTGGGATGGAAGGCAAGGCGAGGAAAAGTCAGTGTTTTTGCAGTTTTTATAGAAAAACATTTCCTTGTCCAAAATAAATCAAATATTTCTCCAGTAGAAACATAAAGTTTAATTTTCTTCACATGGTAATATCAACAGTTGTTGAACAAATGTTATGAACATAGTGACATTAGATGAGAAACTTTTTAAATGAAGAGAAACAGTGGTCATATTTTAATTCTAGGACATCCTTGGCAGATATAACTGTTGATATCACCCTGTGAAGAAATTTCACCCCCGCCTTAATAGCAAATTGCAACCAAATCTCAAATACACAATTTCATGTTTCCCATGTAGACGTTATTTAAAAAAATGGTAAAATTGTTTCAATAATTAATCCCAGTTCCATTATTTTCTAATGGAGACCACATAAAACTACATTGTCTACCAAAATTACGCCTCGTTCATGAGATGTGATGGGGTCTTCTGGGCGTCATTTTCTCAGAGCAGGGGTCCCAAACCCTATGGCACCCGCCACTTTTTGAGCACATCTGAAAAGTTCTTGACTAATAGTTTTAATCTGTCACTTCTCTTCACACTCACTAATACTTCCTATTTCCTTTGTAAATATCATTACTTGGGTCTACCCAGCTTTGGTGCCAGAATAAACACAAAATAAATATGTATTTTAAAAATGTACCCAAGCACCAAAATGGTGGTGAGTGGTTAAAGTCCCATGTGTCTTTATCTTGGTCTTGTTAAAATCGTAAATAAGCAGTATTTTAATTATTTTTTGTCCACTTGGAGGGGGTTGAACCCCCGCTTTTCCCCCATGGCTAAGGCCTTGAATATTACCCCCAACTGCATGTAACGTGACAATCGCTGTTGGCAGTTGACCGGCCGTGTGTATAGCGTTGAGGCTGACCTCCGAGTTTTAGGGTGTGCAGTTGGGTATTTTTCCCTTCAGAAGAATTAGAAACATTGTAATAACACTGTTTTGGACCTCTCTCATATATTAAAAAAAAGGCCATGGATGAAGTGTATTTTTCTTTAATAAACTGTATATAAAATATCCTTTTAATACTTCAGCCATGGAGAATCACGCGCTTTTAGAAATAATTTCAAAACACTACGTTTAATTTTTTTTTTAAAGATTAACTCCGTTGTATTAAAAGGGTTATGTGACACGCTGGCTCCCTCTACCCAATAGGAAGCAAGCCTTCACAACACCTGTTGCCAGGTGTTTTTCTAGTAGTTAGTTTTAACACTGTTGACAAGGGTTCCAAGAGGGAAGGGGTATATTCCATTCACGATAGGTTTTTACCTGGATGACAGTTCGAAAATCATATGTTTAGGTTTTGGGTTGCCAACACTTGTAAAAGATCACTGTTTTGTTATAGATGTAAAGCTTTAATTACCTGTTATATATTACATTTAAAATAACGTAAACTCAAGTTTTCTCATACTATTTCATTTTTTTTAATAATTTCTTTTTATACAACTCGAAACAATACTGTAAATATAATTAAAAGTACTTATTTTTCGTTTTGGAACGTTACTGATTTTGTGTAATATAGTGCACACATCAATATATTTTATTACAGGCATCGTATTTACGTGGAAAAGAGAAAATTGTTGTCATTTTTCTACATACAATAAATGATTTTATGATTATTTGATCGTATTTTGAAATATTGAACTGAATAAAATATTTTCATCAACTGCGTGTCTGCATCATTGTAAAAAACTTGTTTACCGTTATGTTCAATCATATGGTTTAGATTCGTCAGCCGCCATTTTGAAGCTATGTTCGTTAGAAGTTTTTGTGAAAGTGGTGTTAATATTTTTTTAAGTGGAATAAAACTATAAATAAACTTTGTGTCCAACCTCAAATAAATATATATAAATAATATTGGCCTAAATTACTGTGGTTAACTATAACATTAATATATTACCACCCGCCTCGGTGGCGTAGTTGGCTAACGCGATTGTCGTGTTGAGCTCGACTGCTGAGGACGGGAAGATCGAGGTTCGAATCTCGGTCGGGTGAACTGGGGGTGGTTTTTCCTAAATGGTTTTCCACTCTCCTTCCACGCAAATGCGGGTTCACTTCCTCTAATTAAACCTTCCCAATTCCTAAATCCATTAACGTAATTAGTAGGCCTACTTAAAAAGCGTATAACCCGAACGGGTAGTAAGACGCGATGCTAAATATATTACCATCTGTTTTCATTACAGTGATCCAAAGTGATAGATGTCAGCTGTTGGCGTAGTGATTTATTAGAGAATACTTCTAGTAACATTTCGAGCTGTCATCCAGGTAAACTTAGCTCGTGAATGCCTTATAGGTCATATATAAGCCGCTTGTGCGTATGAATACACAGAGAGTGCCGCTAATACAGAGTAATATCAGTGACAGTGCCGATGATAATTATATAGTAGTAACATAAATCTGCACAGCACACGATACTCAGAACGCGCAACGTATAATAATATCACAGAAAAGCAATTTTAGCAAAAATTGTACCATTTAATATCACATCTTCAGTGTCGAAGATGTAATCATCTAAATAAATCGTGCGCAACATCCGAAGACTTATTTATTTAATAAAATTAAATATCAGAATAATCAGATTAAATAACCGCGGGCGAGTGCGTAGTAAGACATGCTCGCGTCGTCACCAACGTAGAACCCAACATAATTCTAATTAATGCTCGATCACGGGACAAACATCTCAATATATATACCATTTTAATTAACGCCCAATCGCGGCGCAATATCTTAATAACATTTCCGGATCAATTCAAAATGAACAAATGTTACATTTTTTTAAGCACCGCGTCTTACTAACGGTTCGACTTGTAAGCTTATGTACTAATTATACCAATATATTTGTAATAGGAAAGGTTTTATTTAGAGGAAGTGTACCCACATCTACACGAAGAGAGATTGGAAAACCATTTGGAACAGCTATATCTCCCCGTCATTGGTAGTCTAGTCTACTGCACCTTAGACTAAGCGGCCACCGAGACGGGTAATGTTACATACATATTTTAAGATTTTAAAACTTAAAAAAAAAAGTTTTAGAAATAAAAGGTATATGTTTAAAAATTTGGTCTCCAAATGAGCATGAACCCTATTTTAAAGCAATCGGATACTTATGAAATAATCCGGGATTTCTGAACGTCTGCAATGTGTTTCAGAACTTCGGTAATTTGGGACGTCAATTGAAACACAGAGTCCCATTAAAAAAAAATGGTGACATTTTTTCATAGGTTACTAGGATTTTAAAAAAAGTGACAAAAACCATATGGTCTAGAAAGTGGAGAGAGAACGAATAAACACGTTCAATTTACAGGTAGGCCTATTCCCTTCACAATCATTATACGAGAGAAACCACGATAATTAAAGAAAAAAATTATGTAAAGTTCTTAAGTAATTTTTAAAAAATTATTTGAGGTATTTAACGTGTACTTTCTGAACCGACTGATTATATCAGCACACAAGAATTTCTATGAGCAAGAGCGAAAAGTATCTACCAATTTTGCTGGTAAAGATTTCTTTTCATATACCTTCCAGGGTTCTTTTAGATGCTACAATCGACATGGGACCAACGAATTTACAAATATTGACTTACATACCATTAAAAACAACACCCTCAAAAAACCTAAGCTATGCCATTTGAAAGGGCGGTTAAGAGGGTCTGCACCCCACCAGCCTGGGTAGTAAGGGCTGCAGAAAAAACAAATGTGAGCAAAGAAACTGTGCAGAGATCTAAAAAAAAAAACAGCTCCGTACCTAATCCATCCTAACTAACTTTCTCCACACTTCCCTATCCTTGCATACTCCCTTCAACAACATCCAAACACCGAGTCATACATGCCCTTTTATTCTTAAAAAACTTTTAATGTTTCTCTTTTTCACACATTCATCTACAACAGTGCTTACAAATTACAAACCAGTCAAGGACCCCCCNTATATATATATATATATATATATATATATATATATATATATATATTAATAATTCATGTTAAAAAAAACACGAAACCGGGAATTTGGCAAAGTAGATCCGAGTTAAAGGTGTTTTTGCATACTTTTATTTTTACACTAACTCTAGTTATAATAATAATGAATATAGTAATAGTTAACACAAACAAGGTTAGTTAGGCCTACATGAAAATTTATCAATTGTGAAAAAGTTCAAATTTATTCATTTTGGTTTAGTATTAGTGAGATAAGTGAAGCCTCTTCTTTTTCCCCCATCACTTCTTGAAGAATTATTATTTTTAACTTTTTATTTTGTTAAAATTTGGGGCTTGTCACGGCCCCCCTTTTGGGAACCCCTGCTCTACAACATTTTGCCACGTCTTACCTCCCCCCTTCCCCCCTATTGTAAGGTTGGTATCATAACGACGACCCCGTTATTTCAAAGAAGATGCACCAAAGTTCAATAGAGGTCGAAAAATGGCCCAATTCAGGCCCGGTCCCAGCACACACCATTGGCTCTAGAGAGTTAGGAGTTTTACCCTCCACCCCGGTGGATAGTGCCACTATCTCCAAGCGAGCACTGGAACAGTTCCTTAAGGTGGGGACGTTAAGGACGCAAGAAAAGGTTAGTGTTTTTTCAGGGTTTATTTTTTGGCAAAGAATTTTTCTAACAAAAAAAAAATGCTTCAGTATAAACATATAGTTTAATTTTCTTAACCTGGTGATATCGACAATTGTTGAATATCTATCATGAGCATAGTGTCATTAGATGACAAAACTTTTTAAATGAAGAGAAAAAGTTGTAATTAAATTCCAGCACAACCTTTACAAATATTCAACAACTGTTGAGGTCACCAAGTGAAGAAAATTAAACTCTGTTTCTATTGGAGTAATATTTTATTTATTTTGGTCAGAAAAATGCAAACTTTTCGCGCGTCCCTTCCACCCCACCTCAAACTAAAATAATCCCTATTCCAGGTCTTTAAAAGTGATAAATTATGTCACTAGTAATCAGCATAGGAAATATTATAGTAATAAAAGATATACTAAAAGCTTAAAAATACCACGCGACCAGATAGAAGGCTGATAACAAACATTTATTGCAACGTCACGTGTATTAATCCAAGACCCACGTGACTATTTCAGTGAAGAACTGAGGTGGTGGTGTCCCTCGCGAAAACTAAGACAAAACAAGTCTTTCCCCGCTTATTGTTGTATTAGCATAAAAAGAAAGAAAGAAAAGAATCGTCTTATGTAAACAGCACAGCCGCTAAAAATAGAAATTCCAAGAGGAACAAAAGTGGATGCAATAAACCACAGCCGCACAATATTTCCCCTACCAATATTACCAAGCCTCGCTATTTCCCCTACCAATATTACCAAGCCTCGCTATTTCCCCCAACAATCTTGCCAACCCCCAGAGTGTGTTTATTTCTTGCAGGGCCGTTCGCTTTGCGACACGGAATACCAACATTCCGGTGATGTCGGTTAGATTGGGAGAGTACGTAAAGTAGTTGCGCGAATAGATTTATAGGAGGGAGGGGGCTCTGGTTTTGATTTATGTTCGGTGGCTAGATTATTTAGAACATTAGTAAGTGGATTCGTCCAAAAGTTAGCAGCGGTGGTCAGGCCACCTAGGCTTAAAATACACTTGGCTATGTCGTTTTCTTGGAATTACTTTGATATTATGTCTAAGATTATACTCCCTTTCGCACTTCACCTACAACCACCCTTTGCCATGTCAATAAGAGGGGAAAGAAAAACTACGAAACTTTTTTTCCAAGCACTGCGTCTTACTATCAGTTCGAGTTATACGCCTGAGTTTTAATTACACTAGTGGTTTAGGGATTAGGAAAGTTTAATTGCAAATAAGTGCACCCACATTTGCGTGGAGGGGGGGAGTGTAAAACCATTTAGAGGAAAAACCACCCTCCAGTTCACCCGGCCGGGATCGAATCACAATCTCCCCGTCTCCGGCAGTCTAGCTCAACACGAGAGTAGCGCGTTAGACGAAACTTCTTATTTCAAAGTAAAGAAGAAATATCGCTGGTCTAACCATTTTTGTTGTGAGCCTATAAAAAAAAACAGTATTTGAGCCCGTTTTCACAAGTCTAGTTTCTATAGCTCCACAAATATTCTTAAAATATTGAAAATGAGCTAATGTCCCATTTTTTCAGGCATTTATTTCTATTAATAAAACTCCAACTATAACGCTGTTAAGGGTAGAGAGTACTGTTGTAATATTTCAACTTTATTTTGGCGTGAACCATATTGTATCGTTCCAAGAATTAAGTTAGTTTGTAAGTCACTATATAATTATTAAGTTGAGAAAATGAACGATATATGTACACATACACACACGCTACCACAACGCAATCTGTTCTCGGCCGAGTGGGTTTTTCATCCTAATTGATCTCTCATTCTCCCTCTCGCAAACGCGGATACCCTTCCTCCTAATTATACTACTATAAAGCCACATGGCTGACTCACTCACTGATATCAATGTTAACCCACTTCCAGATGAGCTAGAAACTTGAAATTTGGCAAACTTATAGCTTCTAGCCTGTAACCGACGGGAAAATTCCAAAAAATTAAAAAATTTAATTTTCAACCACCCCAAAAAAATAATCAAAATGTCGGATCAACTTTAAAGTCGGTGCAGACCTTTCTTTGGAGGTCTCTTGTGGCTAAACGGTAAGACCTATCAAAAAACGGCTCTGGAATTACATTAGTTTGCATCCTCATAGCAAAGCGAGTTATATATAACTTGATTAACTATAAAGACTGTAATCTAAAGTCGAGGCGCAAAGCTAAATAGCTCGGGGTTCGACTCTATGACCAGTGAGAAGTGTGTGTTAGCGTGTTTCCCCCCCGTTAGGTTGGCAGCACTAGGCGGCGGTCTGGACTGTAGTTGAGGGAGAGATCAATACAGAGTGGTGAAGACTGTACCTTGCCCTCCAGACCACTGCCTGGGACAACAGCTGGGGGAGGAACGGACCAACCCACCATCAAACCGAGGACTCGTGTGACGACTGTCACCTCATCAACGTCCCCGTGTATCACAGTGGTTTAGAGGGAGGGGGGGGGGCACCAAGGATTGGTTAAAGGAGGAGAAACTACAGATAGGTACAAGTTCAGAGTTATTACCCAACCATTTCAATGATAGAGCTAGATTTGGGTATTTAGGTTAAAATAGTTAGTAAACCACACGACGAAATAATAAAATAAACAATAAATATTGATCGTCTCAGCAGTCAGAGTTCCTGACTACTGATCCAGGTCTCGGGTTCGATCACCACAGTTTCAAAATTTCTCTGTGAAGCAGTGGGTCTGTAACGGGGTTAAACTCGGCCTCGTGAGGAAAAATGAGGAGCTACCTGAATAAATAAGTAGCAGCTCCGGTTTGGAAAACTGTGATAAACGGCCTAAGGGCTCGATGTGCTGACCACATGACACCCTCTATTCGCAAATGTTGGCACTACTATCGCAAACGCTCGGTCGGTATATTTCGCTTGTGGGCTAACACCGCGGGGTGTATATATTGTCAAAATTGTTTTACGTCCATCAAATCTTACTAACCGTCCATAATAATCCCATTTTTACAACTTTTGGGCTTGGATGAGTGAGGTTGTTCTAGGGTAAAATAATGTATCAGCATATGGCGTAGAGGGAGAGAGGGAGAACTATTCAAGAAAACCCTCACCTAGTCTCACCTGACTGTGATTCTATTGCGTAGAGAGGGAGAGGGAAAATTATTCAATTCTGATCCACCGTGATGAACTAGCCACGATGTAAGAGAAGAGTGTCTTCACTTGACAACCACCTCATGTCTGATCCACCATCATAAACAAGAAGCGATGTAAGAGCGTCTTCACTTGACCACCAACTCATGTCTGATCCACCATCATGAGCAAGAAGCGATGTAAGAGCGTCTTCACTTGACCACCAACTCGTGTCTGATTCACCATCATGAACAAGAAGCGATGTAAGAGAAGAGTGTCTTCACTTGACCACCAACTCATGTCTGATCCACCATCATGAACTTAGCCACGATGTAAGAGAAGAGTGTCTTCACTTGACCACCAACTCATGTCTGATCCACCATCATGAACTAGCCACGATGTAAGAGAAGAAGAGTGTCTTCACTTGACAACCACCTCATGCCCCACCAACAACAAAACAACACCGCACAGCTGACATTTGGACCGGATGTCAGCCAGCGACGCACCTTACATCCTAAGTGGGGGCTGTAGCACCTCGAAGATTCAACGGCGACACGTGTTTTCCGGTCGCGAACCTTTTTAAAGAATGTTAATATATCGGATTAGTGGCAAATAGAAATTGAGACAAGTCGACATTTTATTTTCTCGAAAATGAATATATATCTGCGCACAGTCATTTCAGTAGACTGCAGTAGCGCACCCATAAATTTATATTGGTGGTAAGGGCAGATGAAGGAGGGGAGTTGTGGGGTTTAAAGAGTGGGGGAAGGGGAATCATACAACGCATCTAAGCCATTATTTATTTCTATACTTTTTTCCGATTGGAAATTTTAATATTTTATTTTCCCCATAATTCAAGTATACATTATTAAAAAGCTTACATTTTAGATGAAGTTGACGTTTCAGTTTATCATTCGAAGTAACTGAAATATTTTTACGAATGTTATCTTAATTTTCTAACACGGGCCTGCCTGCGGGGAATGGAGTTATACCCTCAGCCCACGTTGAAACAATTTCACTGATGCATTTGTAGCCAAAGACTATTATCTTGTTTAGCTTTTTTCTTCTTCTTTCTACCTCAATATTCCAAGCAATGCCAAACTTTATATAATTATATTTTCATATCCAAGCAATCCTAGTCTTTATTTAATATTTTCATAATAGTTCGAGCTTATTAAAATTACTACAATATTACCTTAAGCAGTAAAGCCCCCCTTTTTTAATGGCCTTTACAAAAAATAATATGTTTTACATTAAAATAATTAAGATTTAATTCGATTATGAGGTTGAAAAATAAACTTATCGAGTGAGCTGTTGTGTATTATTATTATTATTATTATTATTATTAGCACCGCGTCTTACTAACCGTTCGGGTTATACGCACTTACGCTAATGTGTAATGGTAGGGTGATTATGAGATGAAATGAAGGACCTACAGTTTAACGTGGAATCCGAACCACGGTGGAGGCCTGGCACTCCCCACATTCACAAATAATAATAATAATACCCACAGAATGTGTACAGTAAACTATAGGGACAAAATATATCTAACTTTAAGTTTGTATTGCAATCATTCTTCTATAGACTTAATAATCATGCTAGTGTGTTAGGGAGACTAGAAGGTTATATATAGAGGAAATGTACCCGAATTTGCGTGGAGGGTGAATGGAGAGCCATTTAGGGAAAAACAACTACTGCACACCCGACCAGGACTCGAGACCCAATCTCCCCGTCGTCGGCAGTCTAGTCTATTAATAAGATGACGTCTTGGTTAAGTCTTGTTATTTTCAGTTCAGTCACGTTTCACAGATAAAGAAAATGTCGACCTCGGTTCGTCTCAGGACTCGATGTTCGTGGACTCAAAACCAGCCTGGGTCAATGGATTTTTCTTGGGCGATATAAATCCGTAGCACAACTTCCTTCGGAGAAGTAAAGCCATCGGTCCCATGTTGATTGTTGACATGTAAAAGAACCCTAGAAGGTATGTGAAAATAACTTTTCCGGTAAAATTGGTATGCCCTTTCGCTCGCTCATAGAAATTATCGTGTTCTGATATAATCAGTCGGTTAATAAAATACACGGTGAATACCTCAAATAAATAAAATGCTATTAATTTTGGCTGCAACAAACTAGGTATATTTTATCTTCCAAAAGTTCCTTCATACCAGATACTTGTGTGAATGTTTTAGAACGTCTTGATCGAGTGAGACATTTTTTTCTTGGTATTTGTCTTGGTTGTTTTTAGCTAAGTGGCCTGCATCCAAGTCTTGTAGACTTTTTTTTAAGAACTAGGATGAAGTCTTTTTAAAGTTCTTGGTTAATTTATCCGCTTCTGGATTGTCTAGCGCTAATCACAGGAACGAAAGCGAAAAGTTACATTCTAGAAAATCCTATATGGTTCTGGAAGCATGCAATATGGCCATCTCGTTATCATGTTCAATGGAGTTAAGATTTTTAAAACTTACAATAAGACCACCTCATCGAGGACAAGCAAGGTACTATAATATAAACTTACAACACGACCATCTCGTCAAGGAGACACTGGCAGGGGCGTCGCGCCGGGAGGGTCACCCGCTCCCCCGATGTTGGTTAAAAGCTTGAAAGGTGGGAATTTTGTGAGATTTGAGATCTGAAGTTGGGAAATTCTAGGCTTATTCTGTATCCCAAAGTCCTTAACCAGAAATGTGTACAAACAAATTAAAAATTTCTCAACTGTTGATCGCTACTCTACAAAAAAAAAATCCCAACTTCAAAAATAATCAAACATAAAAAGGAGACTCTTTTGTAGTAGATTGTAGAAAGCTTACTTAATCGAGTAGTCTAGTAGTGCCGTTGTCAGTAGACAAAGACAACGGCCAGTGAGTGTATGCTGAATACAGTATGGAAACGGCTCGTAAGGAATATGAGCTGCCCAGTAGCAAAATGTCACTCAGCCAGCAATGCTTGAAGTGGCAGCATTGTCAGTTAATGTTTTGTTCATGGCTTAGTGTTTCTAGTTGTGAATTTCGTAGCTGCTAGACTGTCATAGTTTTATGATTCAAATTATCATATGTTGTACAGCCAATGCCTTAATTAGGGCATTATTAAATTTTGAAGGAATAAATGCAGTGAATGTCACGCAACATTATACTATTTTCTCATCAGAAGCTCTGACTGATGAAATGAGGACATTAAGGTTAGTGTTAATGTTTGACTTTTGAAATACACACTAATTTTTCTAGCAAATATTCATACTAGTTTGAATTGAACTGATGTATCTTATGTCATTGTTTATTAAAATAGGCTTTCATGAAAGCAATTTAAATAGGCTGAAAGCAACCATGAAAGAAGAGGAGTAATAGGGCTTTGTTACATTGTTACAACTCTTATAATCTTTCATTTGATTAAGTAGATTAAATTAATAATAATAATATTTAGCACCGCGTCTTACTACCCGTTCGGGTTATACGCTTTAAGTACTAATTACGTTAATGGATTTAGGAATTGGGAAGGTTGAATTAGAGGAAGTGAACCCGCATTTGCGTGGAGGGAAAGTGGAAAACTATTTAGGAAAAACCACCCCCAGTTCACCCGACCGAGATT
>CABFVZ010000269.1:360341-384097 GCA_902151445.1 Timema monikensis | reverse complement strand
ATATATATATATATATATATATATATATATATATATATATATATATATATGACCATACCCTGATTTAGGTTGGTAGAACAGTAGAGAAAATTGAAACATATTTCTCTGTGGTCAACATTGATAATATTTCAGTTTATTATTTGTGTTATTTATGATATGTATAAAAAATGGCAGCTTTAGATCACATAACTCAATATATGAATATATTATAATTGTTTTAGTAACTTTAGTAACTAACTTCTACTGTTCTTCCAATCAAAATCATCCTAAAGTTATGAGACACCCACATAAGTGATCACATGATCTAACGCACCACTATTGTGTTGGACTGGGTTGAGGGTGACGGAGAGACCTAGGTTCTAATCCCTACGGCACGTACTTAGTGGTTTTACCTGAATGATTACTCACTCTCCCTCTACGCAAATGCGGGTACATTTCCTCTAAAATTCAAACTTATCCATCTGTCCCATTAGCGTAATTAAAATATGCGTGTAACCCGAATGGGTACTAAGGGGTAGGGGGGGGGGAGAAACGTTTTGAGAGTCTTGTTACTCTACTAACACAAGTAACACGGAACAATTTTTATTTTTATTCCCCTGGTTGGTCGATGGAGACCTGTATTGTAAGCAGCAGGAAGCAGTGACCTACCCCTACAGGATAGTGTTTTGGCACGACGCCAGGGGTGTCCGCGCGGTGCAAGCAAGCAGAGATAGGTCAGAGCAGAGGATCAGTAGAGATGGGAGCGGGCGGATCAATGGAATCAAGGCCTTGTACTGCACATGCCGCTGCTGAATGATTGATAAGGTCATAATACTCGAGTGTCCGTGACAGGGCCAACCTGGGACAAGGTACAGACAGACAGACAGACAGACAGAAACTTATCATCCCAGCTCGGATAAATCCCCTCATTGTGTCACACGGGTTATTCAGATACCTTGGAGGAAAAAATATACAGCTTAGTGATAATAATAATACCTAGCACCGCGTCTTACTACCCTTTCGGGTTGTACGCAATTACGCTAATGTGTAATGGTAGGGTGATTGTGAGATAAATGAAGGACCTACAGTTTAACGTGGGATCCGAACCACGGTGGAGGCCTGGCATTCCCCACATTCACAAGATGTCTTGTCAGAGGTGAAGGAAGGGTTTGGTAATCAGATAAATCTGTGCCGGGACCGAGGATTGAACCCCAGACCCCCCCAGCACAGAAGTCCGACACCTTACCCCTAGACCTCCAGGTCACCAACTAAAAGGGCCTACGAGTCAGTTAAAAAGAAACAAGTGATATGTAATTTAAGTTAAGTTTGGGATACCCTAAAAACCTGTCTTAGCTAATTGAGGTATGCTTGATTGATAACNATATATATATATATATAGGATAAAATATATATATATATATATATATATATATATATATATATATATAGGATAAGGTATATATATATATATACCTTATCCTAATAACTGCATTGTGCCGTTTAACGTCAACCCTACTAGCATACTCTATACTCTATTAATGGGGAAAGTGCATCTGCTTGTTTAAATCCATTATATATTTAAAGTGTCTGATAAGTGACATTTCAATCGTACCCTGTCACGTGTTATCAATCAAGCATACCTCAATTAGCTAAGACAGGTTTTTAGGGTATCCCAAACTTAACTTAAATTACATATCACTTGTTTCTTTTTAACTGACTCGTAGGCCCTTTTAGTTGGTGACCTGGAGGTCTAGGGGTAAGGTGTCGGACTTCTGTGCTGGGGGGGTCTGGGGTTCAATCCTCGGTCCCGGCACAGATTTATCTGATTACCAAACCCTTCCTTCACCTCTGACAAGACATCTTGTGAATGTGGGGAATGCCAGGCCTCCACCGTGGTTCGGATCCCACGTTAAACTGTAGGTCCTTCATTTATCTCACAATCACCCTACCATTACACATTATATATATATATATTTAATGTTGTGGCTTTATTATGTCTTTAGTTTGTAACAAATCTTAAGAAATTTCATGGCTTAGACAGTATCGTACTGTAAATAAACGTGTTGTTTCCACGACAGAATGCGAATGTTCAATCTTTTTTTTTTACATCCCTAAACGTGAAAAATTAAAAAAAATATGGGTTAGGTTATCCGGATTGGATCTTGTCCCATCACATTCGGATAAACGAGTTTCTAGTTTATTTAAATGGTACAAATATAATCGAGATATTCCTAGTTTTTAAAAGTTATACTTTAGTTCATGCTATTCTAAAAACAAACTATTTCAATTAGCTCTTCACAGTCATGTCTCTACTACAGCGCTTGTTGGTTGAACATGTCACTAATGTCGGTCTGTAGATCAAATAATTCAATAGTATGACCATGGGTTTACGGAATACATTCTCCATCCTCGGGGTAAACAAAGATCTAAGATTTTACCAGAACAAGTTTTCCTCTCTACCGGGAGGTAGTTCGATTCCAAGACGGGTGCAAAAGAGAGTTGTTTACAAATAATTGCCAAGGCAAATATTGTCACAGATCCTCCAACTTCCCCTTTCTTATCCAATGCACTCGAATGAGTGAAAGTTTAGCATCGTTAGCGGCAATAGAATTCATAAAAGATATGTTTCTACGGCGTTAGGCGAGAGATTAACACACCTGACTTTTTAATTAAAAGGATCAACGGTTTACATTTGGAATGAATTGTTGGATGGTTTTTGAGAGACTATTATTTTGAATCCTCGTTATTAGAATTCACCTACCTGATCTCTCATCTTGTAATGGTTATAGAACAATAAGAAGGTAGAGTGCTTACTACTTGGCGCAGTCGATCAGCTGGTACTCGTTGGATCGCTCGAAGCACGCCTGCACACCCCGATCCTTCCACAGGATCTCGGTGTGCTCGTAGAATTCCTGCACAAAACACAAACCTTCAATTACAGAACGCATATCATATTAATTAACAGAACACAACCTTCAATTACAGAACGACACACTCCATATCATATTAATTAACAGAACACAACCTTCAATTACAGAACGACACACTCCATATCATATTAATTAACAGAACACAACCTTCAATTACAGAACGACACACTCCATATCATATTAATTAACAGAACACAACCTTCAATTACAGAACGACACACTCCATATCATATTAATTAACAGAACACATCCACCTGCCCTAGATTGGCGGCGTTTGTTTAAAACTAACATAACAGTGTTGAAAGAAGCGAGCGAAAGAACTGGTCTAGTTTTATTTGTTAGTAAACATTAGGACGAAACCGCCGACAACTTGAAACAACTTGTCTTAATTGTTCGCGGCAATTGGGCCGATGGTTCCGTTTTAGAGCTATCGAGGTTGGCAAAATAATATTATTTAGAGGAGTCACTGTGCCCGTTTTCGGGGGCCACTCGGACGTCGGGTCATCGGGTACTTGTGCTGGGGGGCAACCATCGTGCCCAAAGTACCAGGTTTGAATCTGTGGAGGTGTCAGTCAAGACATCGGTTAGGTATTCCGTACTTAGCCAGTTTTCTCACGAGCTCCTACATAATTGTCCTTATATATTCTTGTAACATCCTTTTAACATCACATTTTTTGAACGACTCGTAGTGGTGCTATTAATAAATCCTAAAAACCAAAGCCTTCTATAAACTACGAACGCATACTGTAAATCTATTTTGCCCGCTCCCCGCTTTACCCGCAAGTTATTCTGACAGATTAGGCCCGCAGGAAGGGGGGGGGGAGGGGGTTAGCGACACTAAGTTGTTTCCCACCAAGCACATATTAATACAGTTCTACCTCATTATTAACTCATTAGCGTAATTAAAATGCTTGTAGTTAGGGACGAACAGTAAGGGGTAGTAAGATTGGTGTTTGACATGCGTACAGTGACAGACCCCCTCCCTCCATCTTCCGTAACTTTTTACAACTCGGCAAATTATATAATTTTTATCGTTTGGCTATTTTTAGACATAAGGATTGATAATAGTGGCAAAATATGAAATCTTATATTTTTATTATTTCTATAAAGCAGTGACAATTATTGATTTTAAAGCCAGGTTAGCCAATCAATGAAAATGAAACATTGCAAAATTTTCTGACAGTTTTTGTTTTGTTTTAGATTTTATCGGGTGACCAGGCAGTCTAGGGGTAAGGTGTCGGACTTCTCTGCCGGGTGTCCGGGGTTCAATCCTAGGTCCTGGCACAGATTTATCTGATTACCAAACCCTTCATTCACCTCTGACAAGACGTGTATTAATCACAACTTGTGAATGTGGGGAATGCCAGGCCTCCACCGTGGTTCGGATCCCACGTTAAACTGTAGGTCCTCCATTTCATCTCACAATCACCCTACCATTACACATTAGCGTAAGTGCGTATAATCCGAACGGGTAGTAAGACGCGGTGCTAATAATAATAATAATAATTTTAGATCGTGTCTCACCATTAACAAACCTAATGTAAGATGGAGTCCTATTTTCCCCCCTCCACCGCTCTCATAAGGAAATAATGAGTCCTCCAAAAATCCTTACGTAATTTAAAAACGGTCTCTTGTGAAAACATTTACACGGCCAAATTATCGACATTAGTGGTTAGTGATGGTCAAAGCTCATGAAAAAGTTTGAGCTCGAAATAATAATAATAATAACAACAATAATACCCGACCAGCCCTTGAGTGTCTTAGCAATTTATATGCTAATGCCTTGTGCGAGACTGTTATAGCAACGTTGGCGCCCGGCCACTCAACAGCCGTGTCAAACGTCAAGCATTGGACAGGAGATAATAAAGCGTGTGCTTTCTCCAAAGTTTAAAATATGTATTAAGGCAGGACCGTCCCAAGTTGAGGAAAGGTGGAACGGGCTTTTTACGATCCCCTCCCCCTTTTAATAAAGAATGATTACTGCTTTTTTAAATTTCAAAACGAATAGGCTAGTAATTTTTTTTGGAACATTGGATTTTTTAACGCCGCGTCTTACTACCCGTTTAAGTTTTATGCATATGTACTAATTACGCTTATAAGTTAGGGATGAGGAAGGTTGAATTTAGAGGAAGTGAAGGGATCATTGAAAAACCCCACCCGACCGGGATTCGAACCCCAATCTTCCTTTTATCGTCTATTAGAAAATACATAACGCCCAACTACATATTTAAACAACACTTTTTAAAATTACTTCTAACTGTTCGGGTTATAAGCTTATGTGTTAATTACGCTAATGGTTTTGAGGATTAGGGAAATTTTATTTGTAGGAAGTGTACCAGCATTTGCCTAGAGGGAGTGTGGAAAACCACAACTAGTACACCTGACCTAGATTCCCTGTCATCGGTAGTCTAGTCTACTGCGAGAGTAGCGCGTTAGACCACGCGGTCACCGAAGCGGATGCCCGAAAAATACAGGGTGTCCAGCCAAACTATATTTTTAAATTACCTGACTTTTCCAGGTTTTCCAGATCATATTTACTTTTTCCCAGACCACTATTTATCGATATTACGTATATTAAGAAAATAATTTTTTAAGATCACAGATTAAGTAGTGTGTTTTTTCTAGATACATACATATTCTCAAGTTGTGTCACTAAATAGAGGGATTAAACAATTTCTACCTCCGGGGAAATGGTCTATTTTAAGTTAAAAATAGATTTCAGTAAAATTGTAATGAGCCATTAAAATATTGCCTCAAGCAAGAACGATTGAAAATAGTTGTGAGACAGAGTCATTCTTAGTTCCTTCTACTTAAAATGTAGGTCTGATCAAATTGTCGCGCATGTGAATAATCATGACTCAACTTTGGCTAGAGACACAAAACTCACTTGTTGACCTTGAGAAGTGATACAAGTCTGATCAACATGGACAAAAGTGTGAAAGTGATTACAGGTAGGTATTAACTGGAAGAAAAGTGTTATTTTGACTTGTGAATCAAAATATGAGGCTTTATATAGACGAAATGTAAAATTTCCAGAAATCTAATAAAATTCCCTGTTTTCTAGGTCGCTAGACGCCCTGTAAAGAAGTAAAGAAAAGTAGAACACGAGCTAAAGCAGCCCTTATCAGCGATTGGACATGAACAGGTTACAAAAGATAAGACAAGAGCACCCGGGATGGACGGATGGGGAGTATGTACGGCAGGTGACCCTCAGAAGTGTGTTCCTGATTAATCCTAAAAATACCCATACTCCCCATTTTCCCTGCTCTATTGCAGCGCGCTAAATGCAAGGCACGTGTCGATGAAGCACTGAGCATTACACGATTACCATCCCCCGTCCCCCTCGCCTACCAAAACGAGCTCTTGGAGCAACTAGGTGTACTGCGCTGCTGATGACAAATAAAGGATGTACCAGCCAAAGTATGAAAAACAAACCGATTGCGTGGCGCTGGAACCGACAAAATTGGTGTAGAAGTTCCAAGAGTATAGGGTTCAAACCCAACCGAGTGAAATGAGGTCTTTGTTCTAAGTAGTTTTTTTTAATCACCACTTCTTAGTACCTGTTCAGGTTATATATATAATTAGTTAATTATTTTAATGGGGTAGGGATTAGGAAAGGCATAACTTAGAGGAAGTCCACCCGCATTTACGTTGAGAGAGAGTAGAAAAACATTTAGGATAAAAAAAAACCTCAGTGCACCCGACCGGGATCGAACCTATATATCCCCGTCTAATCCAACACAAGAGTAGCGCGTTAAGACCACGCGGCCACCGAAACGGGTCCGCTAAGTTATCACTTAAAAAACAAGGTGACGCGGAAATGAGTCTAATCATGTTTGTTACCTTATTATGTTTGAAGAAGCTATCTCTGTTTGACGATCGAGAAGTAAACCTAAGTGCAAAGTTGTTATCAACCCACTAAATGATAAAGAGAACATTAGACTGAAAGATTGAAACTTTGCATCCTTTTTATGTTATTTGTTTATGTGTGTCTTTTATCGGTTGTTATCAAATTCCAGGACGATAAGAAAGTAACATGTGTACAATTTTAATTTGATGTACATATACTCATGGCTTGGTGGTACACACAAGCTGACGAGAAAGAATGTTAGCGAAGGTTGGGCTGCAATACTAAAGTATGGGAGCTTGTTAATTGCACCCCTTCAAAACACGTGATCGTTCTCACCCACCTAAAATAAACCGCCAGTGTTCTCACTCACCTAAAATAAACCGCCAGTGTCCTCACTCACCTAAAATAAACCGCCAGTGTCCTCACTCACCTAAAATAAACCGCCAGCGTTCTCACCCTCCTAAAATAAACCACAAGTGTTCTCACCCTCCTAAAATAAACCGCCAGCGTTCTCGCCCGTCGGCGAGTCAAACCCTTGATGCTAGCAACTGAAGGTCATTTAAGAAGACGTATATGACGTTTAGTTTTTGGATCGGTCCTGTTTCAGAACTACTAGTATGAAGGAATATTGGTAGGCTAGGTTAGGTTAGGTTAGGTTAGGTTAGGCATCGACCTGCTATCTCTATTCTGCCGACGGGGGAAAAGGGGAATAAAACAAAAATTAAATGTTTTTGAAAGAAAATAGCACAAACAAATTTTGTTTTTGAATATAAAGTGGGCGCAACCAACCGTTGCCTAATGTATCGACAAATATTCGTATTAGCTCATTCTTGTCGACTTACTCTCACACTGGGGGGGGGGTCAGGCCTGTCTCCGACAGGTGACATTTCGGATTTTTCGTGAAGTATGTTCTCTTGTTTTTTTTGTATTTTTTTTTAAATTCAGATTGTTCATAGCAGGAGGTAGATCGATTTTTCTCTTCTACTCAAGTTGTCATTTTCCGGTCCAAATTTCTATAAAAACGTATTCTTCTCGTAAATAACAAAAATCGGTTTTAAATACGTATTTATTTTATTACAAGACTGAGAAGGTAGAGAGACATGTAATGAAGATGGAAAAAGGGAGGATGACAAACAAAATGTTGGAAATGAAGTATTTAGGAAAAATGACCGTAAGGGAAACCAAGCAAGATAACAGAAAGTGTGCAAGTGAGAGGATAAACACGGAAAATATTAAAGGAGGAAGAATAGTGAAACGATAGAGTGAGATGGAGGTATTTTACCAAACTGACCCGGCCACAGGCTGGAAAATACTAATATATATATATATATATATATATTTGTATTATGTAATTTTTTTTCTCACGAGTTTAAGACCCGGTGTAGTTTTAGCTCTTGCATGCAAGGCCAAAATTCAATCGCGACCGGATGCACTGGAAGGCGACTTAATCCGTTTGTGGATTTCCATCTTCTCCTTGTGAATGTTGGTGCATTTAAATAAATCACCCTTCTCTTTAGATTATTTGGCGGGTGTAAGCATAGGATAGTCCAAACTGGTTGTAAGAAGCTTTACACTAAAACATCTTATTTGTCTTACATTCACCCCCTCCCTACAACCCCGCAAAGATTACAAGCAATGAGGGATAGGGATGAGGAAGGTAGAATAAGAGAGGAAATGCATGCGAATTTGTGTGGAGGAAGAGTGGGAAACCATTCAGGGTAAATCCATCCTCAGATCACCCAGTCGGGACTCGAAACCCGACCCTCCCCATTATCGGCAAACCACACTAAATGAGTTTGAGTTTGCGGATATTTGTATCATTTTGTTATAATGGTAACTATATTTTACTAACGGGCCTATTTTTTTTTTCAAACCCCATCTTATTCCCCGTTCGAGCTATTCGCACATTTTCTCACAGTCAGTTAAAAGACGAGAAAGGTTTAATTTGAGAAAATATACCCACGTTTGCTTGGAAGGAGAGTAGGAAAACACACTCGTTTCAATGGATCGAGAATCGAACCCCGATCTCACAATCAGAGGACAATCCAGTGGAGAAAACGTCTTAAAACTATGCAACCATCGAAGCGGAGATATTCTCACCTAGTTTTAACCATTTTACAGAATATTATAGTCATTTTTACCGTATAGGGGCAACTTCCGCGTCACCATCAAGCCATACAAGACGGGACTGACGCCTCATTCGCGTCTTACCCCCCCCCCTTCCCCCCCGCACACACCACACCGGTACAGAAGCTTACAATGCTTGTATTAAAAAATAAATAGAAGCGTAATTGCCGAGTAAAAAATATACGCGGACCAATCAAGACCTTGTTTAGTGAAAACATTGCGAGCATGCTGTTAAAAAACAGTAGTTATGCCTCCGATGAAGCTGTCGTCAATGTTGCAACGAGGGTCGAGGGCTAACAATCGCCTGAGGGGGGGAGGGTTGTGGAGAGATGAGGTCGCTATTTTTAGCCCGGTCGGGAGGTGGAGGTGTCATAAAACAGTTGAAAGGCGCCCGAACATCGATCCTGGACGGCCGGCGACGCCGCTCCTGCACTTGAATTGCAACGGACGCCGGGGTGATGTTCGGGACTAATGTAACAACACGCGATAGCAGAGGGAGAAGGGTTCTATACTCGAATTTTCATAAGAAGGGATTTCTTTATATTGACAGACAGAACAGTTAATAGATATAATTTCACGTGTTCACAATCTAGTCATGTGATCTGCGGCTGTCTGTCTTGATCGATATATATATATATATATATATAAAATCTGTACTATGTTATTTGAGTTAGGTATTTAACGTGCACTTTCTGAACTAACTTATTATATCAGATTACGAGAATTTCTACGAGCGAGAGTGAAAGAGCCTACCAATTTTACCTGGAAAGGTATTTTCACACCTCTTCCAGGTTTATTTTACATATCCACAATCGACATGGGACCGACTAGTTTCAAGAATGGACCATTTTTAGATTGAAAACCCCCTCACAGTTAAAATAGTAAGCATTTGTGAAAATACTTGGATTAAAACTAAAGACCTCAGACTCAGTGGTCTAGTTTATTTTCACTGCACTACTTGAACTTTGAAATATAAACAAATTTATCAAATTAAATGCATATTTATAAAAATATCTACATCCTGTTTATTGGGTTTGAGTGTTAAGAGCGTTCATCATATCAGTCCCAACTCAGCTCCCGGCTCGCGCGAGGTTTGGGAGTAAAAGGGAAAAGAAAACACCTGCGATATGCCAGATGTGTGGAGGAGTAAATTCGTATTTGAATGATTACTCGACATTTCCCGCGGTGACGATGGGGGACAAAGAGACAAAGTTTCTTGTTAATAACTACAGTATGTCCCTGTTATGGCAGAATGAAGATTTGTGTACAGTGCTTATCTGTGAAGCCATTCTAAAATGGTCAAACCAGCCTTTTCACTGAAGTTTTTATCCAAATATAATTTAATATTTCAACAATGTTCAGTATTAGGGACTTCTACTAACTCTTTATCTCCATTAATGTTTAATCAGAAATGATCCACGTGCAATAAACAGTGTTAGTGTAAATCTACTATTTCTAGCCGAATGTATCAGACTTGATGGGCATGTGATGCACGCTTTTAAGTGCCATATGTTTAATTTTTTATTAATCATGGATCAGACAAGGTAATTTGAACCACCAACCTATCAAAATGAAGAAATGGTCAGTACAGTTGTGTAAAACTAATAAATCTATAGCACCGCATCCACCAACCAATATCTCTCTGTCTGGAACTATTCGTACCACTGAAAGAGAAACTGAAAACCGTGGGGTGGCTTCCATTCCAGAGGTCACGAGATCGATATTCTCTCAGCTTGGCGTTGAACGTGCATGCAAAAAAAAAAAAAAACCAAAAACTCTTCTATTACTATTGTTTGGCGTCCTTCAACCGTTTGTCTCATCACTAGTGACGTATGTATGTACCAGACCCCATTAAAGTGAATCATTACGCAGAGTAGTTAAAAACAAATTCGGGCACAAATGCTTTGTCCCGAGTGATTTCCGATGTTTTGTGCAATATAAAAGGAAACTGTTACTTAGTGTAAAGTTATGTCCCACTAAAAAAAATAAATTAAAAATTCACAAGATGTCTTTAATCTACTAATTGAATACACATTTTTATAATTATTTCCTAATTTGTCAGCGTTTAATTAATTCTAAAAGGTAGTGGTTGGGATGACAGGATTAATGAGTTTAAATATTTAGGAGCAATTTTAACTAGCAATAACGATATTAGAGTGGAAACTATAGTAGCCCCACGGCTTCTTTGGTGCTGACTGACAGTTCACAGCTCACTTCTAACAGTCAAAATTTAGGTATAATACCTAAATTTTGACGGTCAGAAGTTACAGCTGCTAAACACATGTTTTTACAGATCATATGGTTCGGCGAAGAGATACAGAATTTTGTCTGGTAACTTTTCAAAGCTTTTAATTGTTAGTTGTGAGCTGTCAGTCAGCACTAAAGAAGCCATGAGGCTACTGTAGTAAAATAAAATAGTGGGGAAATGCATGTTATTACACGGCCAATAAGCTATTATTTGCTTTCAAGGAAGGTAAAACTCAGAATATACAAAACAATAATGTCATAGGTTATTTTAAGCACCGCGTCTTACTACCCATCCGAGTTATAAGCTTATATATTAATTACGCTAATGGGTTAGAAATTGGGAAGGTTGAATTTAGAGGACGTGAACACGCATTTGCGCGGAAAACCATTTAGGGGAAACCACCCTCAGTTCATCCTACCTAGATTCGAAACTCGATCTCCCCATCCTCAGCAGGCTAGCTTAACACGAAACTAGCGCGCTAGCTAACTACGCCACCGAGGCGGGTTACCGGTTGTTATGTGAAATGTAGCCTCGTACATTACATTAAGAGAACAAATCTAGGGTGTTCGAAAACAAGGTGCTTATGAAGATATTTGGTCCAAAAAAGGGATGAGGTCACTAGGAAGTGGAGGATGTTACATAATTATGAGTTACATACCCTGTACCCACCACAAGACCGAAAGGGTAGTACGATACGGGACACGGGGGTTCTCGTCGACCTCGCTGGTCTTTGGGTAAAGTTCTCATCTCAGGACTCCGATGTTCGTGAATTCAAACCCAGTCGAGGTCAACAGATTATTCTTGAGCGATAAAAATACGTAGCACAACTTCCTTCGGAGGGCAAGTAAAAACGTGTCGGTCCCGTGTCGATTGTGGCGTGTAAAATAAAGCTGGAAGGTATATGAAAATATCCTTCTCGGTAAAATTGATATAACCTTTCGCATTCGCTCATAGAAATTCGTGTGCGCCTATATAACGTGTCGGTTCAGAAAGTGCACGTTAAATACCTCAAATAAGATATTTTTTGGTCAACTATACTATTTCTCTGATCCCGATATAGCTGTCAAGCGAGGGGTGCGGAAAAGCGCGCTTCAAAGCTATTTTTGGTTCTAGCGTAATGTGTATTCACTCCCCCCCCCGCCCTAATCAGCAGTTAGAAAGGCTCTTAAGGGCACCGTCTACCTGCAGGAACTGATCTCACGCCGCAGTGTGGAACTATGAAACTAGCCCTAAGTTGATTGTAGCCATCTCGCGTTCAGGCGAGTGGAGCTGCTACAAAATATCCACTGGGTTCATCGATACTTTACTAAACACCTCAGTGGCATTCATATAGTCGTTATACAAACAATTTATAATATTTTAATAAAGCACGTGGGACGCACGTTTGGTTTTGTGGGTAAAGGTCAGGATTCAAATTCTGACCGGGGGTGACTTTCCTCTTCTCCCCACGCGCAAATAAACGTACAATTAATCCGCCCTAGCGGGTAGTATATCCTAGTTAATCTGTTGAATGATAGGCTACTAACATGAAATGCGTTCGTTATCCGTCTAAAAGCCCAACCTTCTCAAGACATTACAAACTTTGGCGCTCTTTGAGACGGGTACAGGTGGGCAGGGCAGGCCACAACACGCGGCGGGCTTGAATGAACCCTCGATCACGAGGGGTTGATTCACCCCCCACTCCCCTTTCCTTCCCCCCCATGTTCGACCACAACGCACTCGACGCACCCCGCCCCAACTTTGGTACGCAGGCGCGACGCACCGAGGTCAGGTCACTGCGTGGGAGAGGAGGGTTGTGGAGGGTTGAGGAGGGTCTGTCTATATGGATGCACAAGAGCTTCTTGCAGACAACATACATACTCCCACGCCGGCTCAAGGGTGATCAACGCATTAAAAAAAACACATTTATAATCTCTGGATTAACAAACTACAGGGTGACCTGATGGTCTAGGAGTAGGTTGTCAGACTTCTGTGATGGGTATCTGGAGTTCAATCCTCGGTCCCGGCACAGATTTATCTGATTACCAAACCCTTCCTTCATCTCTGACAAGACGTGTATTAATCACAACTTGTGAATGTGGGGAATGCCAGGCCTCCACCGTGGTTCGGATCCCACGTTAAACTGTAGGTCCTCCATTTCATCTCACAATCACCTTACCATTACACATTAGCCTAAGTGCGTATAACCCGAATGGGTAGTAAGACGCGGTGCTAATAATAATAAGCAATATTTCTAAAATAATTTTTTTTAGCACCGCAACTTACTACCCGTTCGGGTTATTCGCTTATGTACCATAACACTAGTTTTTTTTTACAGATTACGAAGGGTATATAAAGAAGAAATGTACCCGCATCTGCGTGGAGGAAGAGTATAAAAAGCATCCTCAGTACACCCGACAGAGACTCGAACCTCGATCTTCCCGTCTTCGGCAGTCTAGTCTTCGAGAATAGCACCTTAGACCATGCGGCCGCCGAAGCGGGTTTAATATAATAAACACGGTTAAGATACCTTATTAAATATTTTCATTGCTTTATCAAAATATTAAAGTTATAATTATGTTTTATTACAACCTCAATCAACTTTGAAAATAAATACCTTAAGGTCATTTTTTAACAATAAAAATGTTATGAACGTTCCGAAAACCATATTAATTTTAGAACTAAAGTTTGTTTGTCAAGAGAGAACAAATGTTTATCAAACAAAATCTTTTTAAAACACAAATCAAAACCATAACTTAAAAAGGATACAAAAGAGTGAGTTTCCCAAAACTAAATATGAAGAAAACTTTGAATTTCAATGAATTTGCTTTTCCTGTTTTCAATTTTTTTTATTTGAGAGTTAAAAAAACTCAAACTTTCATAATTTGTATTCCAAACAAGATATTGAGGAGAGATTCTGTGACGAGGGTTGTTTTGGAAAAAAGTTAAATAATACTTGTGGTGATACAGTAGATTAGCGCAGTTGCTAAGTTTCGATCAACAAAATATAAATATTTGGTCTTCCGACGCATTATACGTCAGTTTTGCAATGACCGCACTCAATAGTATCACAGGCATAGCTTAGACTTAAGGCTGCAGGGGGATGGGGTGGAGAACAGGACAGACCAAAACAATTGTTTCACTTTAAATTAAAAAAATAATCATACCGGATAAATAATATGAACAATATAATGGAATTAATTCTGTAAATCAAATACAAAAAAAAGTTACCCTGATCATGTATGCCCTTTTCAACTCTACGGCACACTGAACAGGGCACTAAAACTGTAAAGGCACACTGAACAGGGCACTAAAACTGTCAAGGCACACTGAACAATGCACTAAAACTGTCAAGGCACATTGAACAGGGCAATAAAATTGTCAAGGCACACTGAACAAGGCACTAAAACTGTCAAGGCGCATTGAACAGGGCACTAAAACTGTCAAGGCACATTGAACAGGGCACTAAAATTGTCAAGACACACTCTAAGAGGAGAAATTGTGTCATCAAGAAAATTAATATTATTATGATTGCGCTTGAAGGTTAAGCTAAAATTCTAATCATTGTGACAAACAAAAAATATGTATTTCTTATAATGAAGAATAATAGGCCTACTTTTAAAAATTTAGGTTTTTTTTAAATTTACCAACCCCTGGCGACCGTTGGGACAATTCCCCTTAAGAGTAATATATTCAAGGTACCAGCCGGGAATCGAACCCGTAGTTTCGTAGCCAGGTGCACTGACCACTACACCACGGGGCCTGAGGGGCCCCCTCCGCTACCAACGCCCATGAATAGTATAATGTAGAAAAGTAAATTGGAAATTCAATTTTATGCTTATTTTATTTTTAATCCCACTCTTGAAATATATTTTTTTTTCTTTGGGTGGGGCCACATCATATATTTTTTTAAATATGCAAATCATGATCTATAGTATTAGCTTCACAGTTTAAATGAAAACCTTTAGTTCACAGACAAGGAAGGATACACCAGATCCTGTCGCTCCTGAGCCAGGTTGAGTCCATCAACACTGGGGCTCGCTAGTGTCACTGCTCAGTGATAAAAGCACATCCAAATGTACTGTTGTTGAACGACTCACTTTTAACATGTTCGTCATAACAGGGCCTTTGTAATCGTAATGTTCAGTCTACATAAGCTCTTTGTGAGGTAGGATTACGTGAAGAGGGGGTTTGGTATCTACCTGAACCTAACTTTGTGGAAGCTGATTGACTCTAGATGAATATTTGTGTCCTTTCTCTAGTGAAATCATGTTTGAATACCCCTCGATGGCACCTGGCGATACCCGGTGTTGAAGGAAGGACTCAAGCTCTCCTATAAAGCAGCCTTTAACCTGGAGGCTGTGGGTGTCTGGTGCAGACCTTGTCTGTGGGTGTCTGGTGCAGACCTCGTGTGTGGGTGTCTGGTGCAGACCTCGTGTGTGGGTGTCTGGTGCAGACCTCGTGTGTGGGTCTGGTGCAGACCTCGTGTGTGGGTGTCTGGTGCAGACCTTGTGTGTGGGTGTCTGGTGTAGACCTCGTGTGTGGGTCTGGTGCAGACCTCGTGTGTGGGTGTCTGGTGCAGACCTCGTGTGTGGGTGTCTGGTGCAGACCTCGTGTGTGGGTGTCTGGTGCAGACCTCGTGTGTGGGTGTCTGGTGCAGACCTTGTCTGTGGGTGTCTGGTGCAGACCTTGTCTGTGGGTCTAGGACTAGTTAAAGAGACTGCAATGTGTTCCACTCACCGAGGGGTAGTCAAAGTCGTGCTGCGAGGCCACGTCCTGGATATAATCCACCCTCACTTGATTGGAGGAGGGTTTCTCCAGGGGGATGGGGGGAGTGAGCGTACTCATGGCGCCCGTTATGGTCTGGAATAAACAAACACTCCTAGTACTATTTACTAAATGTTTCAAGTGTGATACAAATTATGGAAGATGTGACATTTCAATATACCACCAACTGTATGTACAGAATATATTTTTTCTTCAAAAGGCAAAATGTTATATTTTTCAAACTGGCAACAATTAATACTAATGTTACTACTAATACTAATACTAGTTTAAAAGATTAAAAGCCAACATTAAAGATAATATGAGAAAGTGAAATGGCTCAAATTACATTTTTCTAAAAAATTTGAATCTATAAAACAAACTAAACAATCCGATCATATTTTTATAATTCTGTCGCAATCTCATTGTCATTGATTTAATACAAAATCCAATTTTTTTCGTTGTTAACATTACAGGAACAAACACTAAAAAGGCGAAAAATTAGTGGAGTTTTTACTTGAAACTAACATCGAGTTTTAAGAATTTAAAAACACTTTTTTTTTTCCAATCAATGTTAGTCTGATTGCCAGTTTTTTATATACTCCAATTTTGTTCGGATTTAAAATAGATAACATTTTAATATGAGCCATTTTATTTTCTGCGAACTACCTTATTGACTGTTAAATTCATCCTTTTTAATTATTAACATTATTATTGGTTTTTAATTTTTTCAATAGCAAAATTTATTGTAAATTTGCCTTTGATCATGCAGGCGTTCATATCCTTTCTCGAGCTTCTCGTAATCCAAAATTATTTTTTCTCAATAGCTATTATAAGGTGAGCCTTATAGGTTGTTGTAACCATAGCACCAATTCTAGATTTGTCGAATTCGACTTTTATCATAAAAGAAAAGCAAAACTCAAGAGAGTTATTGAAGAAACTCCCATATCAATAATTTATCATTAAGAGGTTTTGGCAATGATATCTAAATTTACAATATTTTGATTTATTTTTTGCATATTGTTACTGTTTTTAAAATATGTATGTTTTACAACTCTTCTAGTTATTTGTTATTAATGCTAGTTTTATTCTCATTATTACTATTTTTTTTCATATCTATTCAACAGTACATAAAAGTATTTAGTTATTATTGTTTATCTTATTTTCTCGTGTAAATATATTTATTTGTAAGGTACTTGTGTACTTTTCAGTGCTGGCCTGTTATAGGTCTTACACCTGTCGGCCAGCACTAAAATGAAATTTTATGTGGTCAAATATCAAGAAATTAAAAGGTCACGTGATAGTAATTTACTGAATATTTTTCCATTATTAATATGCTCAGGCTGAAACTTCATAAATACTAAACTTTGATATTAATTTTTAAATCATTACAATGGATATTTGTAATAGCAATAACTAACGCGCCCTCCCCCCTCCCCTCCCAAAAAAAGTTGTGTAATGGCTGCCAAAGTTGTGAAACCTTGTATATTTAAAAAAAAGTGTGAAATGAATAATATTTCAAAATGATAACTCATTGCCGAATAGTATGAACTTTTAGTATACAATAAAGATATTTTAGGCCTAATGGCGCATGAAATTTTAAATCGACTATACAGTTTTTTTAGAAAAGGTATTTTGGATGTAAAAAAATCATAAGGCCTTCAAATTTTGGTTTAATATTTAGCAAAATTTAATGTTTTAAGAGCCAATTAGTAGTATTTTCAATCAAATTTTAACGCAAGGGTTTTTATTCAGCAAAAATTAAGCTTTCAAGATAATTATATTAGATAAAAATTCATGTTTGCATGGATTGCTTCTGACATATCTAGTAGAATTAAAAACAAAAATATACTTACTAGTATTGCATCACGTATATTCTTTTTAATATCTTCTATTTTTTGTCTCTTCTCTCTGAAATGAAACAAAAAAAACTTTTGTAAAAATTAATGTGAAATTGGTTGATAAAAAGTAAAGTCTCTGAAGAAAATATTCGTGTGTCTACACCCTCTCTTTTTAAAATAAAATAAATAAACTCTTCAAAATTAGTAGGATAGGTGAATATATTCAGATGTGATAAGTTCAAAAAATGTGTTTACTTTAGAACTAGTAGGTCATTTGTAGCAGGCAAGTATTTACAATCGCCTTTGGAGCAGGTTAATTTCCGTGAGATTTCTGTAATAGCAAGAAACTGAGGACTGGTGGAGTGAAATCATCGTCAGCAGTGAAGAAATGACCAGTGGCCGCGCTGAGCAAGGTCGTCAATGACTGTGAGATGGCCATTATTATGGGAATTAGTATTTCGGCTAGGTGCACTGGTGAGGTCAAGGAGGGGGGAGGGAGAGTAAGAAGCGGAGGATTCATTACCCCTTTGCTTTTACAATCTTTTCTACAAGCTAATGTGCATGCAATTCCTTTATAATTATGCTGCTCATCTCTATACCTTAATATTAAACTGCTGCTTGGAAAGATTTATGGATAAACTGTACGACAAGGAAAATCAACCTGGGAACCTGGAGAATGAAGGAGAAGAAGAGGAAGATGAAAAAATACCCAACATTTTAAAGAGGGCGAAGAAGGAAAGCTGCTGGAGATGACATACCAGTTAAACTGATGAAGGAATTGGGAAACAAAGGATTAACGGCTCTGACAAAACTTATAAATAAGATCTACGAAGCAGAAGAATGACCTACAGACTTTCTAGACGTGACCATGGTGACCCTATATAAAAAGAAACAATCCAATATATGCAGTGATCTCAGGACCATCAGCCTCATCTCTGATGTGGGAAAGATCATGGCAAGAATACTCAACAGGCGACTGGAACAGAAAATAAAAAGTGTGATGGAAGAAAACCAATACGGATTCAGAAAAGAAACCAGAGATTATATCGGCATGTTGAGAATAATTTCCGAGATAGTGCTGGAAGTTAAGGGAGAAGTATATATTGGTTTCATCGACTGACAAAGGGCGTTCGACAGAGCGAGGTGGAAGAAACTTATGAAAATACTCAAGAAGATCGACTCAACTGGAGGGGCAGAAGGCTGATTGCAAATCGTATCTGGGCCAGCGAGTGAAGGTGAGGCTGAATGATGGAAAAACAATCAGCGTAGAGTTAGGAAGAGTGAGTGAGGCAGGAATGCTGTAAGTCAGGGAGGCCCTGGAAAGACGTGTCAATTTCAGGATAGGGGGTCGCGTCATTAAAACAGCAAAATAAGCATATGATATAGAGTTGCTGACCATAAGGGAAGAAGATGTACCAGCTGGTGGAGACAGGGAGAAGATATGACATGGATATCAACAATGATAATTAGAAATTGATGGGAGTTTCAAAAAATGAAGAGCCGCTGAAAATCAAAATTAGAAGTTGGAAAGCAAAGAGCAGTTTAAGTACCTGGAAAGCCTGCTGGCAACCCTATCAGTTCAGATACACATGAATCCATCTAGAGCTGGTTAATTTTGGTGAGACTTCCACAGCAAATAGAAACAAAGGGCAAGGCGAAGGTATATAATTACTACGAAAACCCAATTCACCAACAGATGAGAGCTTCTGTTGCAAGAATAAGTTCGTATAGAGTTGAGATTCACAAGTCAGCCAGTCCCAAATTTAACCAAGAACTACTTGTTTTTCGTGGTTGATTACATCTCAAAACTAGACTATAAATACAGCCTTAATGTTTGCAAAAGTTGTATTTAACTATAATATGATTCTAGTAAGAAGGAAGGTCTATAAAATATAAACTTTTTTCTCGGTGGTTAGCATTTATAATATTTAGTGTGATATAAGTTTTGATAGCGTCTATCAAAAGTGGCACTTGTGCATATTACACGACTTGATGATGAATTTATTTAAATAGTTTTTAACAACGATCCCGTCTATTGTCAAATGGTTTGTATGACACTGAATCCGAAGGCCAGGCTTCCATTTCAGCCAGAATCCCTCCTCCACCCCCTCCTCTCGCATCCCACCCACACACTTAAAAAGAAATATTTACATAGCTCATGGTTGGGAGTTTTGTGAATAATAAAAAGATAACCCAGCCAAGATACTTTGATTCTAGTCCATGTGAAGCGAAAGCAGGTGGTACAAAGTGTTCGGAGATTGTGAAAACAGACGCTCCTTAAAGTGGGAGTTTACGTTACGCGAGTTATTGGCAGTATTTTTGCAGTTTTTATATCAAAAGGAATCGAGTAGTTTTTCAGTAAAAACATAACCTTTAATTTTCTTCACATGATGGATGACCTCAACATTTCTTGAATATCTGTCAAGGGTGTCCTGGAATTTAATGAGAACTTTTTCTGTTCATTAAAAATTTTTGTCATCTAATGCCACTATGCTCATGACCAATTTTCAAGAACTGTTAATATCACCATGTGAAGAAAATTAAACTTTAAAGTTTTTACTAGGGTAATATTTTATTTGTATTAGATAAAAAATGTTTTGCTATAAAAACTGTCCCTAACTCGCGTTCCCTAGCTCCCACCTTAATCCTCTTCTTTTGAAAGGTAGACAATCGTTTTGTCCATAGACAAAACAGCGCCAAAAGAGATTTTTTTTAAATTACTATGTTCTACACACGTGATATTGACACCTTAAACTAAGGGACACATAATATAAGAGTGCAACTTAAAATAAAACCAGTACTATCGAAGAGAAAGTAAGGAAGACCAGAGTAATAAATCACACATAAAAAAAACCACTCCAATGAATGAGGGAGAGATTCGAACCTCTAATATGTCACCACCCCAAACCAGTATATCGCAAGTTCAACGCTTTAGACTATATGACCACCGGTGCGAGTGCTCTTAAAAGACTAAAAAGCCGTGCTCGAGACGGACTGTGATTGTTCACACGCAGGAATTACTGATTGCCCTATTACGACACGATATCATCTTAGTGATTCAGGGATACCCCCTTTAGTCACCTTCTAATTGGTGTAATTTCCCAGAAAACGTGAGCGTAAGGGACTTTAATAATTAAGGGGAATCTGTATCTGTGGACACCACAGTTTCAAAAGTGGGAAACCAACGCTTTAGGATTTCCAAGACATTTTCCACGACATATTTGTATGTTGTTGTAGCTTCATCACACAACAATGAGTGATTTTCTAACTTAGGTGACATGATGAAGGCAGACATCTAATGAGAGAGTGGTAGCATGGGCGAAATACATCCAGAGTACACTCCTTTTAAGAGTGAAAGTTTGCAATCTTACCTTGACGGCCTCCATTATGGCCATACCATACAAGGAGCATAGTGGAAACAAGTGCGGCGAGCTCTGTTACCTTTCATCTCCTAGGATCATAGGCCATGTTAGACGAGCTGTCAGTACCCCTTGCCGACAGCCCTAGCCCAGTCACCTGTGATGGTTGTTTTTTTACCTCCTCGCCGAGAGAAAGTGGGTGCAATCCTAAAGACTATGTTTGATTCAGGAGAGCTCACAAATATTAATTTTCCAATACTATATATGCCGATACCTAGAATGTATCTCGGGACCTAATTCTACAATCTCAATGTGTTAACATCATTTAGCTGTGTCCTTTATTCATTATAATATAAGTTGGAATATAGCACCTAATCTAATGTCCTTTTATTCCTGATACTAATTCCTAATCCTACTAATGGGTCCACTCCGGGTATATTACGACCTTACCCCACTGGGTGTCTCACCGTCCTCTGGCTCCAATAGTCCCCAGATCAGCGAGGGGGGGTATCCCCCTATCAGCCACCTGGGGAGACGCCCTACCGGAGATTACACTCCGCCTACTCCGAACTGATTCCACTGCTTATTGGACTTAAAAAACTAATTATAATAACTAAACTAAAACTAACTTAACCTAAACATTTTCTTCACTCGTCAGCTGCAGGGTCTCATGACGTTAGAGCTCAGAGATAGAAATATAAAATAAGAGTCGGCCACTAGAAAATGTAAAAACAACTTTTGTAGAATGGACGCAATAAAGATGTTTGAGGAGGGGAGGGGGGGCCAAGGTCGAGGAATGTGTCCGTTTAGCCAAGCAAACAGGATGGCAGGAAGAAGAGAAGGTTGTATGCCGTGTCACTGTTGACGGCGCGCGTGCAAGGACATAAAACCTGCAGGTGAGTGATTCATTATTTCCTGCCACGACACATACTCCCTCGCACAGGTGCTAAGAGACTCGCACAGCTACACTGCGATTTTCAGAGGAAGCATATTATTTTAGGCCTATAAACCGAACCCGGGTCCTTAAGGCTCTAACCACTGAGCTATCCAGGAAACGTCCAGTGTCTTAAGTCCATCCTTCACTCATATTTTAAGGCAATATCTTTACAGATCCATTCTTCACTCATATAAATTAAGGCAGTGTCTGTGATGACGTGCCTTAAGAACGACCCTGGGCACGGAACAATTCTTGGATAGCTCAGTGGTTACATTGGCGTGCTAAGCCAAAGGTCCCGGGTTCGATCCCCCTGCTCAGAATATATTTAGATGTGGCTATGACCGTAGTTATCAAATATAATAGCGTGGCTATTTAATCCATTATAGCTATAAAAGTCAGTAAATCTACTTTAACGTACTCATCGTCTGATAATGTGATCTGTAGATGTCACGTTTGATATCTAAAACCAATGTCCTAAACACACTTGATAATAATATCGTAAGAATGTTATCAATTTTGGCCAAGAAATAATGTGTATGTAATTTATAAAAGGTCGGTGACCCGGTGGTCTAGGTATAAGGTGCTGAGGGTCCGGGGTTCAATCCTCGGTCCCGGCACAGATTTATCTGATTACCAAACCCTTCCTTCACCTCTGACAAGACGTGTATTAATCACAACTTGTGAATGTGTGGAGTGACAGGCCTCCACCGTGGTTCGGATCCCACGTTAAACTGAAAGTCCTCCATTTCATCTCACAATCACCCTACCATTGCACATTAGCGTAAGTGCGTACAAACCGAACGGGTAGTAAGACGCGGTGCTAATAATAAAATTAATTATAGTAATAATATAAAAGGCCCATCATATTAAAAGTGAAATACAGTTGGTCAAACTGGCTTACTGCCTGGGTTCAACGCCGAACTGCTACGCTCTGGTTTCTCGGCCTCCAAAGAGAAGCAGACAGTTACAAAAGTTACTAAAACTAATATGATATGTTTATGAATCTAAGTCATGTGATCTGCAGATAGATATCACTTTTGATAGTATCAAATTGCCTATATACACACACATTATACAGAGTGTTTGGAAATTCAAAGCCCAACCTTCACATATAGTGTGTTTGGACCAAAAGTAACACAAAATCACTATCAGGATGGCTACAAAACATATTTTACAAAATTATCTGACTTTTCCATGTTTTCCAGGCAACATTTTTCAATTTTCCCTGCCTACTTTTTTCCAGTTTTAATGCTGGATGATGACTTTTGTTTTATTTATTATTGATCACATATTAAAAAAAAGTTTGTATCTACTAAACATAAACGGTTTTATCAGTTATTCAAAAAATTTAAATGTTTTTTATTTAGGTGATAACTTGTGTTTTAGTGTTTGGTTACGAAATTAATGGGATATTTTAGACTTTTTTTTTAATTCCCTGACTTTTGATTGCTTTTAGTTAAACTTCCCTGTTTTCCCTGTCATCCAAAAATCCCCCGACTTTTCCAGGTTTTCCCTGTCTGTATCTACCATGCCTATACACTTACATCCGGAAACATAATACTATTAAATTGTGTTCAAAGTTTTGGCTTATAGCACCGGGAGAGCAAAGCGTAAGTGTGATTTTTTAATACTTTTGGTTCAAACAAACTTTATGTGCAGTTTGGGCTATGAATTTCCGAACATACTGTACAATGTATATATCTATACTTATAAAATAACATGTCCTGACTGACTGACTGACT
>CABFVZ010000269.1:320496-359124 GCA_902151445.1 Timema monikensis | reverse complement strand
CCCACACCCCCACATTGCGCAGGAATCAACAGCTCACAAGCCTAGCATTTTGAGGTTTAAAATGCACCAACAGTCCAATGGTCGGGGACTTTTGCTAACAGAATGTACACGGGCCACTATTAGTTAGACTACCTCTTACCAGAATGTACACATACCACTATTAGTTAGGCTACCTCTTACCAGAATGTACACATACCACTATTAGTTAGGCTACCTCTTACCAGAATGTACACATACCCCTATTAGTTAGGCTACCTCTTGTAAGAATGTAAACGGACCCCTATTAGTTAGGCTACCCCTTACCAGAATGTACACGGGCCACTATTAGTTAGGCTACCTCTTACCAGAATGTACACGGACAAGTAATTACATTTTGACCTGCTCCGGTGGCCGAATGGTCTAAGGCGTCACTCATGTTAGACCTGACTGCCAATGACAGAGATATAGGAATTCAACCATGTGTACTGGGGATGGTTTCCCATAAATTGATTTTCATTCTCCCTCCACACAAATGACAGGTACACTTCCTCTAAATATATCCTTCCCACCTGTTCAGGCTATAAGCATACATGATAATTAGCCTAGTGGTGTAGGGATGAAGACTGAAGTATTTTAGAGGAAATCTATCAGTATTTGCGTAGAAGGAGTGTGGTAAGCCGCATAGGAAAAAAAAAACACCCTTAGTAGACCCAAACAGGATTCGAGTTCCGATCTTCCCGTCAACAGCAGGTCAGTCTTAATATGAGTGTGACGCCGTAGACCATTCGGCCACTGAAGCGGGTGATTCGATTCAGCAATTAGCTATCTTCAGAAACATGTCTGACGATTTACGTGGTTTTCATTTCAAACAGTGTGGCAACACCGCAAGTTCTTTCTTTGTCCAGTTAATTTGATATTGAAATCCTGGACACCTTTTTCGATGATCCTGTTTAACACCGATTGCATGGGTATAAGTCATGATGTGAGTCGGTTGAGGACTGAACCACTTTGTGTAGTTCTCTAGCGACTGAACCACTTGGTGTAGTTTTCTAGCTGACTGAACCACTTGGTGTAGTTCTCTAGCGACTGAACCACTTGGTGTAGTTCGCTAACGACTGAACCACTTGGTGTAGTTCTCTAGCGTATGAACCACTTGGTGTAGTTCGCTAGCGACTGAACCACTTGGTGTAGTTCGCTAACGACTGAACCACTTGGTGTAGTTCGCTAACGAGAGAACTTAACAAGGTAAATGCTCTATATCAGTTAGAACTATTCCCAAAAATAAGCGCTTCTGCCCAAATCTAAATATTACTTACCGACTGTACTGACGTCCCAGCAGGTTCATCTGCATGCGACCGCACGGGCCCCACATTTCCGGTTACGTCACCCAAACCACCCGTAAAAGGGGGAGGGAAGCCTTGTTAGGAGGAAGCCCGGACAGACCCAAAAACCTCTCCTCAATGGCACGAATTAGCATTTCATTATTTGTTTTTATATCCATATGTTCTAAAGTTATCAGGAACGCAAGATGATCTAGAGGACATACACAGCGGGAGAGGTGGTGGTGATATCAGACAGCCATAGCAGGAGAGGTGGTGGTGATATCAGACAGCCACAGCAGGAGAGGTGGTGGTGATATCAGGCAGCCACAGCAGGAGAGGTGTGTGGTGATATCAGACAGCCACAGCAGGAGAGGTGGTGGTGATATCAGACAGCCACAGCAGGAGAGGTGGTGGTGATATCAGACAGCCATAGCAGGAGAGATGGTGGTGATATCAGACAGCCATAGCAGGAAAGGTGGTGGTGATATCAGACACCCACAGCAGGAGAGGTGGTGGTGATATCAGACAGCCAGGGAAAGTTTACCACACATCCACTCGTAATGATATGCAAGCAGGGGTGGTTGCCTGGGGCGCCAAAGAGATCTAACCTAACGTAACCTGAGCGTAATGTGAAAATAATCCACAAATCTAACGTATCCTGGACGCAATATGAAAATAATCCCCCAAACCTAACGTAGCCGTGACGTAATATGAAAATAATCCGCCAAACCTAACAATAACAGAACATTTAAAAACGGTTAAAATAAAACCACAATTTATATATATATATATCTAAGATCATTTGGTTTGGCGAATGGATACATGAGATGTATTTGGTAACTTTTGGTGGTGGTCACTCCTATGGCGAATGGGCTATATTTTATCCACTGGTTAAATGGGGGACCGGGGCAACCCCTGTCTGCAAGATCATTTGTTGTTACTTTTGGCGGCCAAAACGTTCACACAAACAAACAATTTGTTTAAATTAATATCCATTTTTACATTATTGCAACACAAACTTAATGTGTATTTATTGTGGAAGCGGCGTTTGTGGTTCACTTAAAAAAGATACTTGCTAAGAGAGAGCTTCTAAGGTGGTTGATGGCATCGAACAGTCTTTGGTTGTATTCTGCACTGCTCACAAAATAAAAACGTTTTATTTTGAAACTAATATTTTGTATGGCTCTCTCACTAAGTATTAAAAACATTTATTTATTTTGGTGTTCAATTATAGAAATATATTAGTGTGAATATAATCCTTTTTTAATTAATTATTTCAGTTGCCCAAACTGCGAAACAGAAAAGATAAAATAGTTTGATTTATATTTATTTTTTCTTTCAATTAATGCCAATATCTGTTATTAGCGTAGCTGCAGTAGACGAGAAACTTTTTACACTAAGAGAAAAAGTGGTCATTAAATTCCAGAATTGACAAATATTCAAAAACTGTTGATATCACCATGCGAAGAAAATTAAATTCTATATATGTACTGTAGCAATATTTTATTTATTTATTTTGGCAAAAAAAAAAGTTGTCATAAGATCTGCAAAAACACAGAACTTTTCTCGCACCCCTACCCCCCTTTCCGACCCACCTGGAGACACGTGGAATAAAGAACTATCTCCGGTTGCACACGTAACATGGAGGCGTTTACAGAAAACGAGGGGCTCAGACCGTTATATTAGAAGGCAAATATCTCATCATAGGGTAGGTAGTTAGGGTAGAGCGTTAACCCATCCATTTCCCAGTATGCCAAATAGTGAGCAGTTTTGGATAAACAAGAAGTCGGTTGGGCACCAAATCTAGATCATTTACAAAGATCTATACAAATTCGTGCAATTCCTATATGACAATAGAACCAAAAAACACAAAACGAACGTCTAAAGTTTAGGGATCGGGATGTGTCACCAAGTGGAATAAGGATGTGGCTAAGTAATGGAAGGTACAAAATCCAGAGTGAAACTATTTATTCTGATTATCCCTACAATGGTGTCGTCCGTGTTTATACAATGGATACCATCGCCGAAGTAAACTGCGTGGTTACCATTGAGGAACAGCGTTGTAATTATCTCATTTTCTTGTGGTCAATCTCCCCTCAAATATATGACAAGTTTCACAACACTGGTTAATCGAGGTTGCCAGTAGCTCCTCCTTAACCCCAGCACACCACCTTCAGCCATAACTGAGAGCGAGGAGATTTGGCCAGTAGCTCCTCCTTAACCCCAGCACACCACCTTCAGCCATAACTGAGAGCGAGGAGATTTGGACAGTAGCTCCTTCTTACCTCAGCACACCACCTTCAGACATAACTGAGAGCGAGGAGATTTGGCCAGTAGCTCCTTCTTACCCCAGCACACCACCTTCAGACATAACTGAGAGCGAGGAGATTTGGCCAGTAGCTCCTTCTTACCCCAGCACACCACCTTCAGACATAACTGAGAGCGAGGAGATTTGGCCAGTAGCTCCTTCTTACCCCAGCACACCACCTTCAGACATAACTGAGAGCGAGGAGATTTGGCCAGTAGCTCCTTCTTACCCCAGCACACCACCTTCAGACATAACTGAGAGCGAGGAGATTTGGCCAGTAGCTCCTTCTTACCCCAGCACACCACCTTCAGACATAACTGAGAGCGAGGAGATTTGGCCAGTAGCTCCTTCTTACCCCAGCACACCACCTTCAGACATAACTGAGAGCGAGGAGATTTGGCCAGTAGCTCCTTCTTACCCCAGCACACCACCTTCAGACATAACTGAGAGCGAGGAGATTTGGCCAGTAGCTCCTTCTTACCCCAGCACACCACCTTCAGACATAACTGAGAGCGAGGAGATTTGGCCAGTAGCTCCTTCTTACCTCAGCACACCACCTTCAGACATAACTGAGAGCGAGGAGATTTGACCAGTAGCTCCTTCTTACCCCAGCACACCACCTTCAGACATAACTGAGAGCGAGGAGATTTAGCCAGTAGCTCCTTCTTACCTCAGCACACCACCTTCAGCCATAACTGAGAGCGAGGATATATGGCAACAGTTAATTGAGAGAATAAAGAGCGCTAAGATAGTTATTTTCTTCGTAAGACCTGCGGTTACCTCAGCGATGATATCGGGTGTAGTAGGTGTACAAAAGTGACAAAGTAGATCTCGAGACAGGCGACAATGCTTCTGGTTATGCTACCCTTTTAGGACTGCAACAAGCCAGAATCGAGGGTTGTACAAACAGCGTACAGTAATTGAAGTCGTCACACATATTTCACTTGCTAAATATCAAACTAGTTTTGTTAAAAGGTTTCGTGCTCTTTTAAGGAATTAAACGAGTCTGTAGACATGCTATATAGTATGAATTAAAGTTGTGTGAATATATTTTAGCATACAATTATGCCCTATATTACTATTCTTTGGTATCAGTTATTGGCGATTTAACTACTTAATTTGATATAAAAATATGAGGAATCTATTTTTCTAAGGAAATGCATCAGTATTCGTTAATAAAGATGTAATAAAAAATGTTAAGTAGAGAGTCAAGCCTTAACCTTAAAAAAAAAAGTTAGTCCACTAACGCAGACCTGGCAGCAATAATAATAATAATAATAATAATAATAATAATAATAATAATAGGGTGGGACCAAAGGCTTTACTTCCCTTCCGAAATAAGTTGTGCTAAGGATTTTTATCGTTCAAGAAAAATCGGTCTACTCCAGTTGGGTTTGAACCAACGAACATCGGCTCCTGAGGCGAACACCTTAGTAGTCCAAAACCACCCGAGTCGACCGTTGCCTGCACTGCCCACCGTAATTTACGAGATTTGATTAGCCTAACAATGTCTTGTGATGAGTACAGGGTAGGTAACACACCATTGTGCATCCTCCTCCACTCGCCAATCAAATACCTGCAGAAGTTTTAATAAAAACTTAAAAAGGTAGAGTACCGAGAGATTGAATGAATTAAATGAATCTTTAAATTATGTTATGTTATCATGCATACAGTAAGTGCATGTAGGCCTAAGTACGTGAGGGGAGGAGTGGGTGGGGGGGCGTCCTTGGAACAACCTTGGACTCGATAGATGGCAGCACAAACGATCTTATCGCCCGCTATCAGGTGAAACTTCACCTGAAGCACAAAAAGAAAGGGAAAATGTAAAAATGTACTTGTATCCATATTGTACAGTATTGTAATAACACACGACATGACTCGGTAGCCCCCAAAGTCCACCTTAACTTTGCAAACAACTGGATGCGTTTTATGTGTGTGCATCGTTTTACTAGCCGTTCTGATCATTGGGTAGGGATGAAAGTAGAATTCCAAGAGGTCGTAACCGCATTAACGTGTGAGAAAAAGGAAAAACCACCTAAAAGTGCACTCGACAGGGGTTCGAATCAAGATCTCTCAGTCCTCGGACAACCCAGTCTATTGCGAGAATGAAGCCTTAAATCATGTGAGCACCGACGCGAGTCATTATTTATTAATATATATGAGTGAGTGATGTGAGTTCAGTTCACTATATATAGGTTTAAAAAAAAAAAAGCCAGTGAAATTTTGCCCGGGTCAGAGCTGGGCTTATCAGCCGATCTCGCTTGCTCTGAAGCAACCTTGCAAGGGAAACTTATCTTCAAAACAAGTATCACTTTAATAACAAAATAGCCCCTCGGTGTTTTGCAAAGGCCTAAAATAAATCATTATGTTTTATATAATATATTTTTATTGAAATAAGAGATTTTCATTTATCCCAGATAACTTTAGACAATATAGGGCATATCGAAAAAAACCAAAAGAGGCTCGTCATATTTTAGAGCATATTTTATCTTTTTTAAGACATGAAAATCAAGTTAGACCATACGGCTACCGAAGCAGGTATATCCATTAATAATTTAAAAAAGATCTTCCAGAAAATGTATTATCTAGTCCACAAACTGAGTGCACAAACAAACGCAATCCATTGAAAATCCAATCTTTACTTAAGCATGATCATATTATACAGTAAGTGAAAAGGAGTAAGTAATAAAAGTTGTTACAGAAACATGTTGGGGGAAAAGTTTATCAAATTTTACCCACGAGAATAAATGAAAACCGACTATGTTATAGAAACATATAAAATATTGAGAACCATGATTTCCCAAAGAAAATCAAAGTTCCCTCGCTACGTCGCCAGAATTGTATTTAAATTGTTATATCGCTCCCAGATAGGCGCTAGTTTAGCCTTCGATTTTCAGCTATATATATATACTTTAATATAATCTTTAGTTTTGATATTCGTTTATTTTTAGACAGTTTTCGTGTGCCCTTACAAAGTTATATGTTTCCAATATAATCAAGTTTTTTTTTATATCAGTTAAGGGAATTTTTATCTTGTCTCTTATACCTCCCCACTCTTCTATTTCCCGGGGTCTTATTTAAAATGTTTAAACTCTTTATGATTATTTGACGTGGTTCCTTTACTATCCTTCAAAATGTCAGTTTTCTAACACACTGGAAATTAGTTGGTTCTATTAATTTTGGAAATTTAAAACCTCAATTTGTCAAACTATTATTTAAAAATGTCAATTTTTTAAGTCACTGTTGGCTATCATGAGATGACCTATCTGGATGTTAATTTTAAATATTCTACTACATCTATAAGTTGTTCTTTACTCTGTTTATCTCCTCCCATCATCCTATTTCCCGAGGTCCCATACAAAAAATAGAAAAGTTCAGATTTTTATAAACTATTTTGAGCGGTCCCTTTAACTGCTTGCCAAATTTCAATTTTATACCACACAGATAAGTAGTTATCTATATAAGTTTTTAAGGTTTTGAACCCCCTCCAACCTCTTTTCGCCAATATACTTTTGACCCCAAAGTGCTGATGACGTCGTGGAAAAATTAATGTCATATTCGTATTCCACGACCCAAAAATCCCCCAGAGATCAAATTTCATCGAGATCGAATACATGAGATTTACCACCCCCTTGGGGATATAATAAAAAAATATAAAGTACCACCGAAACCCCAGAGTCAATGTCATTCTATCACAGCGATACGGTTAGTAAAACTAGTGGGAAACAACGCAGGTGTCCGTGGGTTGGGGGGACTATATAAAGTGCGTATTTGGTAACACAGTTAAGATGGATTCACACCAGAGGGTTGTGCAATGACTGTGTCGTGTCTTTGACATTCAGAAACTGGTAGCAGCACGCTCGGAGCACAGACCTGCGAGTGTGAATCGTACTAGTATCGAAAGAAAAGTTTGGAATTGGGAGGAGGGCGATTGGCTGACGTCCGAATCTCGAATATATAGGTCGTTAAAAAAAAAGATTCGGAACGTTAGGCTATTGTAGTACTCAATAAAATTAGTAGAAAAGTCCTAGAAAATCTAGGTCCGCAAACCAACTCACTCAGCAATACAGGCAGTTTTGTCTTTCGGTAATAGCAAAAATTAAGATAAAACATAAAATATTATTAGGGTTTACATGGCACAAATTATATATATAGTGTTCTACATGTTGTACTTTCATTCCCAAACAAATGCTACATCTTTTGATCAGACTGTTGCCTGCTCTTTGCAAATTCCCTGGCTCCATTCGGCTCGTTCGACAACAGTTTTTAACTCGCTGTTGTAAGCAGGGCTGTGGGTGGAATCGGTAGGCCAAGCCTTCGACTCCAAATCCTTCATAAATGGTTAATGTATATTAATTAGTAATAAAAAAAGATTGCAATAAAATTCTCCAGTATAGATTACTTCATGAGAAGCTTCGTTGGTATTGTGAATTATATTTAAATACATTAATCAATCTAGATTACAAATTTCAATCCCAAATAATAATAACAATTATTATTATTATTAAGTATAAAATGTTGTTATAGTATTTTAAGTTTTTATTTTTAAGCCGGACTGGGTGTATTTTTACCCCAAATCGCTTCAGACTCAGACATCATCGAAGTCCTGTTTGTAAGTTTGATAAATCATTTATTTAATACAAATATCCCAAACATCATCATAAAAAAAGTCCAAAGGATTAATGTCAAGGGCCCAACCAGATGTGTGTGTGTGTGAGAGAGAGAGAGATTAATCGTGAGACTAGACCTCCTAGACCCTCATTTCCTGTTCCTGTGCGAGTTGGTATGCGGATCTAGGTTTAGTATGAAGGTGTTTACTAATTTTTAACAACTACTACAAGATCCTTAACTTCCAAACTATGTTTTTAAACACCCTGTATTTGCGGCTCTTTATTCCTCACAAGCTCCACCTATGATGATTTTTCTTCGTGGTGTTTTTTTTCCCCATCTCAAGACAACTGTAGGTGCAGTTTTACTACTTGATTATTCTCAAATAAGGCTACTGGTACAGCTTCATAAACAATCCGTTTCACAATCGATCTTTTGACAGAGTGCCAAGAGAAAAGGAACGGAGACATGACTTGACTGTTAGTTGAACATTCCCCAAGACCTCTTCAGGTCAGGCAGGACGCCGTCATGAATTTTATAGTAGAGGATATTGGAAATCAGAGAAACTAGAGGCCGGAGCAAGAGAGGATGGATCTGGTTAGTGAGAACACATCGTCAACATTTTATAGTAGAGGATATTGGAAATCAGAGAAACTAGAGGCCGGAGCAAGAGAGGATTGATCTGGTTAGTGAGAACACATCGTCAACATTTTATAGTAGAGGATATTGGAAATCAGAGAAACTAGAGGCCGGAGCAAGAGAGGATGAATCTGGTTAGTGAGAACACATCGTCAACATTTTATAGTAGAGGATATTGGAAATCAGAGAAACTAGAGGCCGGAGCAAGAGAGGATGAATCTGGTTAGTGAGAACACATCGTCAACATTTTATAGTAGAGGATATTGGAAATCAGAGAAACTAGAGGCCGGAGCAAGAGAGGATGAATCTGGTTAGTGAGAACACATCGTCAACATTTTATAGTAGAGGATATTGGAAATCAGAGAAACTAGAGGCCGGAGCAAGAGAGGATGAATCTGGTTAGTGAGAACACATCGTCAACATTTTATAGTAGAGGATATTGGAAATCAGAGAAACTAGAGGCCGGAGCAAGAGAGGATGAATCTGGTTAGTGAGAACACATCGTCAACATTTTATAGTAGAGGATATTGGAAATCAGAGAAACTAGAGGCCGGAGCAAGAGAGGATGAATCTGGTTAGTGAGAACACATCGTCAACATTTTATAGTAGAGGATATTGGAAATCAGAGAAACTAGAGGCCGGAGCAAGAGAGGATGGATCTGGTTAGTGAGAACACATTGTCAACATTTTATAGTAGAGGATATTGGAAATCAGAGAAACTAGAGGCCGGAGCAAGAGAGGATGGATCTGGTTAGTGAGAACACACCGTCAACATTTTATAGTAGAGGATATTGGAAATCAGAGAAACTAGAGGCCAGAGCGAAAAAGGATAGATCTGGTTAGTGAGAACACATCGTCAACATTTTATAGTAGAGGATATTGGAAATCAGAGAAACTAGAGGCCAGAGCAAGAGAGGATGGATCTGGTTAGTGAGAACACATTGTCAACATTTTATAGTAGAGGATATTGGAAATCAGAGAAACTAGAGGCCAGAGAGAAAAAGGATAGATCTGGTTAGTGAGAACACATCGTTAACATTTTATAGTAGAGGATAATGGAAATCAGAGAAACTAGAGGCCGGAGCAAGAGAGGATAGATCTGGTTAGTGAGAACACATCGTCAACATTTTATTGTAGCTTTGTTTTTAATGTGCTCTGCTGGAAAAAAAACAAACTAAAGGCTACCTTATATTATTATTATTATTATTAATTCCTTATAACTCAGTACAGGGCCGCAACAAATATTCGTTACTCTAACTAGTCTTTGTCGCAGTTTCTGTGATTGGTTTAACTTCAGATGGAACGAACGCCGTATATGCCCATCCAACCAACGCCGTTTTATCCGTTGGGTCGACTAGGCACAGTGCCTAGGGCCTAGGAACCTTTTAAGGCCTACAATATTTCACTTGAAAAAAATAAACAAACAAAATCACAATCAAGGAAAAGACAACAAATTTTAATTTAAAATATTTATTTCGATATGTGAATGACTCATGTAGGTCATCGCGTTTCTCAACAGCCTCACTGATACAATCACAGACAGTTTCTCAACAGCCTCATTGATACAATCACAGACAGTAGTGTAACAGGGTTATGTTGTTATACGTAGTTGTATTGTACGTATCACAAACCAGTGGCGGACCCAGGATATTGTGTCAACAGAGGTTTAGAGGCGTTTATTGTGCATTACAATTTGCGATTATTTCAAGATTCAATAAGCGCTTTTTGTGCGTGCAAAATATTAAATTAGTATATACATGAGTAAACAATATCGGACATACAGGAAAAGTCTCTAGGACCTATGAAGATCTTAAAAACTGTCCTGCATCCAACCCATGGATTTATACAAGCGAGAGATAAAGAGCCTACCAATTTTGCATTTTTTTGCTAATTTCATATAACTGCCAGGGTTCCTGTACATGCCACAATCGACATGAGACCCGACGCCTTTACTTCTCCTCCGAAGGAAGTTGTGCTGATTTAAATCGTCCAGTAAAAATCCGTCGACCTCGGTTGGGTTTGAAACCACTAACATCGGATATTGAGGCGAGCACTTTACCCCCAAGACCACCGAGAATGACGTCATTTAGTTAAGGTGGGATGCAAAGGGAAACCGAGTTATATGCAGTGCCGGATTTAGGCACGGGCCGCATGGACCTGGGAGGAACATTTTCCTAGATACATTTTTTAAATACTCGCCAAATCGGATGTAAGATACAGGAAATTTACACACATAAAGGGGGATTTTTTTACACCAGCAATATATTTAGTTCTTTATTTATTGTTTAGTTATTGATTATTTGTTTTTTTTTTTTTTTTTTCTTGCACTTGAAACTTACAATGTAAAATTAAACTATAAAGATATGATTCTTTCATTTGCAAATGAAAGGGATAGGGTACAACCTCTCCCATTACGGGCTTAGAACGCATCCTCCGTTTTCAGTTAAAACGATTTTTTTTAATCGAAATAACTCACCTTGCTATTTATTAACTACTCTTTATTGTACTATTTCTTAAAATAATTTGTTTTCAATGTGTAGAATAAAGGGCGCTAACATTTAATGGGTTCATGAGCGTAGGTGGAGTCCAATCCGGGGTTGATTATCTGCAATTTCTATAGCAAAAATTGTTTTTGGTCAAAATTAATAGAATACATTTGTTTCAATACTCTATATAGTTTAGTTTTCAACACACAATAATCTTATTAACTTTTGACTGTTTCTATTAGTTTAAAACGCTTTTGTTCAGATTCAGATGCCAACTATGCTCATGACAGATATTTGAAAACTGTTGAGTTTAAGATATTATGTAGAAAATTAAACTAAACATAATATTAACTAATGAGTTTCAAGAGACAATTTTCGAAAAAATGTTTTTGGAGAGTTTTAAAAAAGAATTGAAAAAAATAGCTGTAGCTAGACCAATTGAAAAGAAATGTTATATTTTTCATATGTTTAGTGAACAGAACAAAATGAAAAATCTACATTTTATAGGTGTTTATCTGTTTACTAGGATAATAATTATTCCAAGTTGTTAATAGCAAAATTGCAGCCAAACTCCAAACACACAATTTTATTGTTCCATGATATNGGAGGTGGGGCGCCCGATCCCCCCTTATCGCTTATTAATGGACGGCCATGTCAATTGAGCTATCTAGGAAGTTGGTAGGTTATCAGTACATTCTAACATACCATATATATAAAGAAGAATTCGTTGAGACTTGGACGAGTTTTTTGATGGTTCTATTAAGTCAAAGTTTGGGGGTTTAGACCCCTATCTGGGTACATTTTTCATCACATTAATATATTTATGATGATTAAAAATATGATAAAATGATTAAGTAGATTATGAGCATATGCAAATACACCAGAATAAAATTATTGATTTAATCAGCTAATTGAACATAATCTTTGACCAAATCGTTGATTGGGGTTTGTTTTGCTGTTAGTCTTATTTCAAGCCAGCGTGAGAAAATAACCGATCCCCCCAAGTTGATGGCTCGGTTGGCGGGCCGATCTCTGTGTCTGGAATATCCCAGCTCTAATTGAGTCAATTAGCGTGTTGCTCGCCGGCTATTTCTAGCTTGTCACACACATCATTACAGGTCACATTAATGAGTGGACCACTTCTCGACCATATGAACACACACATTATTAGTTAGACATGTTGTAAGCTATCATCAGAACAACTGGATTCATTAAAAGCATTTTAAATTATTTAAAAAAAACTAAAATAAATTATGTTAAGTGACATTATGCAAGTTACAGTGCTTCTCTGCCATGCAGCCCTCTTAAGACAGGAAATGTAACTAAACAAAATAGTTTGAAATGCACTTCAGTGGCCGCATGGTCCGAGGCGTTACTCTCGCAGTAGACTAGACTGTAGATGACGGGGAGATCGAGGTTCGAATCTCGGTCGGGTGTACTGAGGGTGGGTTTACCACTATCCCTCCACGCAAATTCCGGTTCACTTCCTCTAAGTTACACCTTCCAATTCCTAGCCCATTAGCGTAATTAGTCGTTAAGCGTATAATCCAAACGGGTAGTAAAACGCGGTGCCAAATTAAAATGTACACACGTCTTATTAAAATTGTTTATTATTTTCATTTCCTTCTCCTTATTTTATATATGTTTTAGTTTTTCTTCTATGACGACATGTTTCGGTGATTTTTCACCATCTTCAAGTCTTGTTTGTATTAAAGATGCTTGATTTTAGTTCATACTATTGGAAATTTTTGAAATGTTACGGTTTTAATAAGATATCACTAAAAATTATGCCTTATAAAACCGTAACATTTCAAAACTTTCCAATAGTATGAACTAAAATCAAGCACCTTTAATACAAACAAGACTTGAAGATGGTGAAAAATCACCGAAACATGTCGTCATAGAAGAAACACTCAAACGGATATAAAATAAAGAGAAGAGAATAAAAATAATAAAGAAGGTGATATAACCTTACTATCAATTGTTATTATTACTCATCACCAAATAAACATGAACATCATTAGATTATTATTATTATTATTATTATTATTAGCACCGCGTCTTACTACCCGTTCGAGTTATACGCACTTACGTTAATGTCTAAATGGTAGGGTGATTGTGAGATGAAATGAAGGACCTACAGTTTAACGTGGAATCCGAACCACGGTGGTGACCTGGCATTCCCCACATTCACAAGATGTCTTGTCAGAGGTGTAGGAAGGGTTTGGTAATCAGATAAATCTGTGCCAGGAACGAGGATTGAACCCCGGACCCCAGCACAGAAGTCTGACACCTTACCCCTAGACCACCAGCTCACCCAACAGCATTATAACTTTTTGTTGTCGAATGACCTTAACTCACGTTATTTCCCCTCCCCCTTAAAACACAAGGATCGCATTTCTTTAGGCCTGTTTTGTAATTCATGTCAAAGGTTTTCCAGAGAAAATATGTTGGTTACAATTGTTTTTGGAGGTGGAGATTGTATATACCAAGAGTACCAGTACAGTCCTTTACATAGCAAAGTTGTGCTAAGCAGTATAAAGACCCTCTACACATTCCAACTAATTAACACAGCTGCAACACGAGAGAGAGAGACATATATATATATATATATACACACACACACACACACACAGCAGTTACCCACATTAAAATGTTACTCAAAGCAAAGTGGAGATCAAGAAGAAAAACTGTTTGCATGCCGGAGTGCCAACTTAACACATTGGTAGAGATCCAAAATAGAACTACTCCGGTCTTGCCAACAGACAAGATGAATAATAACTAATGATATTAAGGCAGACTAAAATCAAACTGTTTCTTAACAGTGAATTAAATCTTCAAGGCGTGCTGGATGCTAACACCCAGAACACGTTCAGACACACATTATATACATCATTCTAGAAACAAAAGTTACCCAAGGGTGCCTATGGGGTTTTTTCTCAAATGAAGGAGCGAATTGGCATGTCCCATCTCTCGGGAGGGGGTGGCAACCCCCTCCTTCTCCTCGAGAGAAATTTTTAAAAATTTAACCTCGTGAGAGGGAATTTTAGAACAGCCAAACAAAATTCTCAGTAGAAAAATCCAGAAAAAAAATTAGTTGAAGCGTAACTCCTTGAAAAGAACAAGATGAAAATGCTATGGGAGGCAATCTACATTTTATCATTTTTATCTCTGTTAACTCAGGATATATATCTTTTAACACCGCGACTTACTACGTTTTCGGGTTTATGTACAAATTACGCTTATGGTTTTAGATATTACAAAGGTTATATTTATAAGTGTACCCGCATTTGGGTGGCAGGAGAGTGTAAATCAATTTTGTAAAAAAAAACCTCACCTCACCTCACCTGAAGAGATTCTCTCAGTCATTGGCAGTTTAGTCTACTGCGAGAGTAGCTCCTTAGACCATTCAGCCACCAAAGCGGGTTGTATGAATTTTAAATGTGACCTACAAAATAATGGGATTGTTTCCCGTTGGATTTACTAAAAAACAATCTATGGACACTTTTATCTTGACTATAATCAACTGTGTGATTGTGTCCTACTTTATTGTTAACATTCATAACTATATTATATATTATTTACTCTATTTATGTGCAGAAGTACTTTTGAATATTGAATGGCTCAGAAAAAAAAAAGTTTGAAAAGTAGATTTATGTAAACGATTAATAATTATTAGCTAACAAAATTGAGTTTCAAGAAAAATAATTCCTGATGCTTAAAGAAACTATTGGGGAAATTTTAGCTATGTTTTCTTACAATGGGTAAGCCCAAATATTTTTGTTATTTAAGAACGGCCTTCATATAAATGATTTGAAAAATATATATTCAATATTCATAAATTTACTGTAGGCTTGTATATTATTTATTTCTAAATACAAATGTGAGTCAAATATGTTGATTAGTTTTTTATTCACAAGTTTATGCAATTACAAGGCTAGGGGTGTACTAAGAAATGTGCCTATGAGTACACACGCGAGAGAAAGGGGAAACACGTGAAAGATGGGGAAAAGGAGGTAGAAAGTAAAATGATACATAGACAGAGAGGAAGAGAGTAAAGGAGAGAAAGAAAGAGGCATCGGGAAGAGGATAAACAAAGTGGTTTGATTAAGAGAGAGGAAAGAAACGAGTACCGGTAGAGGATTAAGAGGAAGAGTGTAAGTGAAGAATAAGAGAAAGGGGGTAAAGAGTAGAGAGAGGAAGAGAAGAGAGGAATAGGATAGGGGAATGAAGGGGTAGAGGACCAGTGATATGATTACTATTGAATTAAACCAGAAAGCATCGTTCATATGCATGGAGTTCAAACCAAGACGAGGTTGGAGAATAGCTCCCGTCTCTATGGTTCATCCCTTAAATTCGACATTGATCGAAACAAGTCTGGTTATTCTCTTTTAATTTTATAATATTACTTTAGTAATACCACAAATAGTGTCTATTAAACTTGAACGATGAAATTCCCGACTTTTTCCCTGAGATTATTTCCTAAATTTCCCAACTTAAAAGTAATTNTTCCATTTTATTAAATCTGTATTATTAAGAGGAATTATAAAATTATAACATATATATTACTCAGCTACAAAAAAAAGTTTGGATCAAATTATGATTTACCGATCTTATGAGCATTATATTAATATTTTGAGTAAAACAACATTTTACCGTATTTTTTTTTAATCAATCAAACATTCCTGACTTACTCCAGTTTTTCCCTCCGGCCACTTAAAACTCACGGCTAGTTCCCATTTTCCTGGATCTTCCCGGATGGTAGAAACACTGTACAAGTGTTCAAAATTTAGTTCCATAATAAACAAAAAATATGCTACCTACCTAAACAGGAAAAGTTATGTGAAAATGTGTGAGATTTTTTTTATTTTTAGCAATTAAAAGAACTCAACCTGCAGCAGGTCTAATAAACGTCTACCTTTCCATCCATTAGCTTTGATTTACAATCTAACAGACTGCTGAGACAACAGTAGGTTTAATGTCTGACGATAAAACTCGGGGATTGTGCAAATCACACAAACACAGTACACCTGAAATAATGATGGAGGCAGCAAAGGACGCACACACGCACGCACACACACACACGCACACGGCATGTCGGTGAAATCACCATCGCACTACTAATACCCCATTTTCTCACAAATGTACCACTAGAAAAAAAAGTTACTAGATATATTGTTATAATATTACAAGTTTTTATTTTGAAACGGGAGTAGATACATTTTACCGACTTCACACCCAAATTGCTTCCAAATGACTCGAAAGCCTTGGTGAGGAACACTCAAATGTGGGATTTAAGCATTTTCTCTTAGATAAGCATGTGCGATAAATTACATTCACTTTTATGATTACTCGAGAGCATAAAACCTAATTAATGAATGTAAAATGTAAGGCCTTGAGAAATCTTGTTCAGAGTTCTCAATATTTTATCTATATTTCATCATCCACCTTGGTGGCGTAGTTAGCTAACGCGCTGGTTTCGTGTTGAGCTAGAATGTTGAAGACGAGGAGATCGAGGTTTGAATCTCGCTCGGGTGAACTGGGGGTGGTTTTTGCTAGAAGGGTTTCCACTCTCCCTCCACGCAAATGGAGTTTCACTTCCTATATATTCAAACGTCCCAATTCTTAACCCATTAGAGTAAATAGTACTTAAGCGAATAACCAGAACGGGTAGTAAAACGCGGTGCTAAGTATATTTAATTTTATGAACGATTTAAAAAATCTGATATTAATTAAAATTACTAAGTCTATCTGATTTGTTTGATAGGCCCAAACCCCAGAGTAAATAATATTTTTAAATAACAAATAAACAAAGTACACGCACTTTGGTTGGATTTTTATTGGTCCGGTTCTATATTTTCAAAAGGAAAACCTATTTTGGGTTATCCAATTGGGATACATTTTAATGGGGTTCTCTTCACAATGAAGTGAATACAAAAATAATGGGCTCGATGTATTTCATTTGGTGAAGAACACCTATAGGGTGTTCCCATACAGAACCTGTGGATGAATGAGCAATAAAAGTATATTTTTTTGACTTCAAGATGAAGTTCAATCCAGGCAAAAATTTAAACATATGTTCATCTCGATCTTCTCTTTCAGAAAATATAAACTTGTATGTGAGTTGCAAGATACATTTCCGCAGCAAGACTCATTTCATCGGTGACAGTGGACTGTGAGAATAAAACACACTTCTATCTAACTATGCGGAAACTCCTCCGTGTAAGGGGTGTACAACAAAATCCAGGTTATGCGACTCTGAAACAATGTTACTTAAAAGGCTGACAAGAGTTAATATTAACAACCAAATCCTGCCTCCCCTCTCCCCCCAACATAAGTTGATAAATTTGATCCATCTGAGCAATAAATGTGTCAAGATAACACTTCTAGTTCATTACACCATCAAAACTTGTCTAGTTGAACAAGGCAGATAGAACTGGTTCCATAACCGCTATCAGTTAGCATGGTAATGATACCAATCGTTTAAATATGATGATACAGTTGCTTTTCTACTTAATTTATGCATCACAGAGTTCCTTTTAAGGTCCTCTGGCAAATATGGAGGTGTGAACCACTAACACAAATAAGGTGTGCAAAGACACTGTAGCCCGGATAATGGGCAAACAGTAGCGAAAACAAATGTCACCGAGGTACATAGCATCTGGGGTTTCAAAACACTCTCTGAAAAAACATTAATTCAATCCAAACGATTGCTTTGGAATGACATAAAAAATTAATATATCGGTTTACAAACTGTTTGTTCAACACATGAATTACTAACGATGTACGGGAAAGGCCACCGAAGGTATAAAGAGTAGGTGGGGAAGGTTACCAAAGGTAGACTTATTAGGGTATATAAGTATAAGATTATTATTATTAGCACCGCGTCTTACTACCCGTTCGGGTTGTACTCACGCTAATGTGTAATGGTAGGGTGATTGTGAGATGAAATGGAGGACCTACAGTTTAACGTGGAATCCGAACCACGGTGGAGGCCTGGCATTCCCCACATTCACAAGATATCTTGTCAGAGGTGAAGGAAGGGTTTGGTAATCAGACCGGGACCGAGGATTGAACCAAAGGGGATGAAAATTTAATACGTGGACAAATCATCTAAGCTCCAGCCTTCTTATGAAAAATAACAGTTCAATGAGAGTCTATGAGTGTGGGTGAGTAGGTGTGTATGAGTGAGAGAGAGAGAGAAGATGGGAGAGTGAGAGAGAGAGAAGATGGGAGAGTGAGAGAGAGAGAGAGAGAAGATTGGGAGAGTGGGAGAGATAGAGAGGGTGGGAGAGGGAGGTAGTGTATCTTTGAATGAACAGATAAAAAAAAAAGATGAATTGAAGATAAGCTGTAGGCTTCTAATTATAAAACAAAAGCTATATTTTGAAATGTGGAATGATAATTTTCTAGAGCTAGATATAGTAAAGTTATTGAATGTTTGTGGGTAGCCTGGAGCAAGATTGTATTAACTGCGGTGTAGGCTATCGGCACAGACAAGGATACACCAGATCCTCAGCCTCACGGAAGTTTCGCTGTGCTCCTTGAGCCAGGTTTGAGTCCATCAACACTGGAGTTCGCTGGTATTAATGCTCAGTGATAAAATCACTTCCAAATGTACAGTTGTTAAATTACTCACTTTTAACATGTTCGTCATAAGGGACCATCATAATTGTAATGTTCAGTCTGAGTAAGCTCTTTGTGAGGTAAGTTTATGTGAAGAAGGGGTTGAACCTAGCTTTGTGGAAGCCGGCCGATTGACTCAAGATGGATATAATGTGTCCTTTCTCCAGCGAAACCATGTTTACAATAAACTTTTTTTTTAAATGTCCCTTGATGGCACCTAGCGATCCTTGTGTTTAAGGACACAAGGTCTCCCACAAAACGCAGCCATTTTAATCAGGAGGCTGAGGGTCTAGTGTATCGTTATATGTCCACTAGATATATAGCCATCATCTGGGTCAATGTATTTTGTTAACATGTAAAAAAAAAAATATCTCTTCATGATACTTTTGTGTGCAAGTGCAAAATTAATAAAAACGAAATATAGCGGAAACCAGATAATCCGGCTTCTATCAGTAGATAATAGTGATGTAGAAATAGTTTTGATTTTTTTTTACACAAGTAAATTTTAAAAACTATTATTACATGCTAGTGAAAGTGTGGAATTTCATCGAAAGTAAATCAACAAAATAAGCCTGGAATAAAATATTAAAAATGGCCCACAAAGATTCTTCAAATAAGAAGGGGGTGGGGGTAAAGATGGAAAAAAAATAATTCTTGAAATAAGAGTACCATTTAACCATCTATGTGATGACTATGATGATGAAAATATTGATGTCAATGATTAAGGATTTTAGATTTTGACGGATGAAGAGACTATAGATGATATAGTAGATGGAAATGATAAAGAGGACACAGAGAAAGATCTAGGCCCATCCCAAGCAGAAGCCTTTCCAGCCTTGGGCAAATGGCTCGATACGCAGAAGGAATCCGACAACATGCAGCTGCTGCAAATTAAATGGATGTAAGAGTTAGATGCAATAAAAAGAAAAAATGTTTATACCAAAAGTCTAGATATAAACATATTTGCAAACAAATTAATGTTTTAATAATTTTTACCTAGCTTTGCGGAGTTAAAAATATGTATGGTATGTAATTGTTTTTAAAATGTTCAACAATGTATTTTTATGTTGTGATGCATACTGTGAATTATATACATTATATAACTTGTGTGTTTAAATTTTAGTACCAAGGAAAAAAAAACTCCATGAAGTGAGCTATAGAGACCAAGAGGCAGCCATATTTTGTCAAAAATAGTGCCAACATTCGTGAATAGAGGGTGCCATATAGTCAGCACAACGAACCCTCCAGCCATTAATTTCAGTTTTCTAGACTGGAGCCGCTACTTCTTTAATCAAGTAACTCCTCAATTGTCCTCATGAGGCTGAATTAAAACTGTCTCAGACACATTGCTTCAGAGAAAAAGTTGGAAGCACCATGGATCAAACCCGGGTCTTGTGACCAGAGAGGCAGTCAAATTTTAGTACAAAAACCTCTTTTTTCCTATATTATTATTATTAGCACCGCGTCTTACTACCCATTCAGGTTATACGCACTTACGCTAATGTGTAATGGTAGGGTGATTGCGAGATGAAATGGAGGACCTACAGTTTAACGTGGGATCCGAACCACGGTGGAGGCCTGGCATTCCCCACATTCACAAGATGTCTTGTCAGAGGTGAAGGAAGGGTTTGGTATTTTTCCTATAAAATCAATAATCATCCAGTCTTTCAATTATATGGACCAGTCTAGGTCCTAATTTGTTCGGTAAATCGAGATTTTACTGTAGCCAAATATTTACTATTTTTAAATTTCCCCTGCTCACAAGTATCCCCAATGAAAATATAAAGAGGTTTCAAGAGTGAGCCACCAGCCAACATAGTTCTGTAGCCACTGATTGCTACAAAAGTAACCAATTAGCCTAAATAGCCAATAATCTACTGTTAGCGCCTAACTACGAATGGGAATTACACCAGAGATATCCGAGACAAGCAACTAAAACAAAACCAATATTTAGACATAAAAACGAGTTCACATATTTGCCAATTTTCTTAAATATTCAGTGTAAATTTATGTTAAGTTATTATTGTCAACATGGGGAGTATTTGAGAACATCATTTTCACATTATTTGTAAACTATTTTCAAGGTTGAAACATTGGCTTTTACAAAGCCATTTAATGAATTTATTATTAGAGCACTGCTCTCGATCAGTGTGTGATTATTTATTTTAAGCACCATGTTTTACAACCCATTTGGGTTATATGTCTATGTACTAATCACAATAATGTGTTAGAGATTAGGAAGGTTTAATTTAGAGAAAGTGCACCAGCATTCATGCAGAGGGAGAGTGGAAAACCATTTAGTAAAAATCTTTGCCAGTGCACCCGACCGGGATTGAACCCTGATCTCCCTATCTTCGGCAGTCTAGTCTAACATAAGAGTAGTGTGTTAGATCTGGTCATAGAAGCAGATTGTATGAAATTGAATAACTTAATGTTTTATTTTACAAACTACTTTGATAAGCTATATATCAAATATTATTTTTAATTACTGCTTTGGTGGTCCTGTGGTCTAACGCACTACTCTTGCAGCAGACTGGACTGCCAATGACGAGGAGATCAAGGTTTGAATCTCGGTTGGGTGTACAGAGTTTTCCCCCCAAAATTGTTTTCCACTATCCCTACATGCAAATGCGGATACAATTTCCCTCAATATAACTTTTCAAATCCCTAAAACCATTAGCTTAATTAGTACATGAGCATATAACTCAAACGAGTAGTAAAACACAATGCTAAAAAATAAAATTCAACTTTAAGGAATAAAATAATGATTAGTGATGTTGAAAGAACAATAGTAATATTTACATTTATTCTTATAGTGCAGTTAGCTGAAAAGAGCATTTAAATGGTAGTAATAATGAATTCATATATTCTTATGTGATTCTTATTGTGATTAAAACAAACATACTAAAAATAATATCAATTTCTTAAAAAAAAAAGACCTTTAAGAGTTTTTAGATTTTAATTATAAGTTAAATAAGTTGAAAATTGAAATATGTAGTTTGATATCCCTGAAAACAAAATTTAAAAAAATCTATTAACTTTGTTTCGCTTTTGGGTGAACCGATTGAAGCCTATTAGGTCTATATATTTCTTAAAAAGAGTGGACTAAGTTGAAAGTCACAACTTTCTTCTTCACATTTTCCTAGAGCCTGTCATTATTGCTGTTGTTTAAAAGGTGCAATGACAGATGGGAGTTATTAGCGTCTTGGAGAAAATACTTCAAGCTTTATAAACTAATCTCAAAATGAGCCACTCTGTAAGAGATCCGAATGAAATTTAAAAGATTTGTCTAGTGTATAAAACGAAATACTAGACAAACAGCCCCATCCACAATGTCGCCTAAAAAAACTAAGGTTGCGATTAAAATCAAGATAGTTAAGTGAATAGGACACTCTACCAAAATGTTGTACACACTAAGGGGAGCAATTGCATAGCTCGTATATGGAAGGTGGATCCTCTTTTAATAAGAATTCATACACAGTAGGTGAATACCCGACACGACACTGAGCCTCGTCACGGCAACCTGCTCACTTCTTGGTGTGAGTATAGAAGAGGGCCATCGCAACACATCACCCCTAATGGAATATTGCTTGTTCTGAACAAGGGTCACAACCCACTGTTCATACCTGATTCACCGGACCCCCACGCTGAACATAGCCCTTTAGATCTAAAAACCATGGCTGCCCAATCTGCCAGTTCAATGTATGAAAGTCCGGAACGACTAGGAATCCAGCATAAAACGAGCCAGATGTTTAGAGACCAATTTTAAAAAAATCTGCACAAGAGGATCCCCAGAGTACAAAGTGGACAGCGCCATCGAAGCACCAATGAAAGATGGGAGTATAGTGGTGTCAATAATTATAATAAACATAGCAATTTAACAGTGACATACAATTCAACCATAAAATCCCTCGTTTTGCTATGTGAACCCCGTTTAGAAGTAAATTCCTCCTCAACAAAAGCCCATCTCAATGAGGTTCCAGACTTTGATCCACACATGTAGATATGAGTGTACATCATTGCCCTTTTTTCGTTTGCATGCCCCTTGGTGGCCGATTTACATAAATTGTGCCCTTTATATTAGCAAAATGTTTAATTTCTAAAGTAGTAGTTATTTCTTATTTATTTGTTGCAACTGAAAATAAATGAGCTAGTAATAAAATTAAAAAACAATGTGATAGTAAGGTGAATAAAGATGAAGATACTTTCACATTCAAAAGCTACAACAAAAACTAACACATTTTAAAAGGTATTTATTAATATATTAATAGTTATAGTTCAAACTATTTTATGTTTAAAATTAATCAACACCACCCCTCACCATATCATTGAATTAATTTCTTAGCTTTTAACTGATCTTATTTCCTACACTGCCGACAAATGTGGTAGCGCCTCCCGCCATTATTAAAATATTTTTGCGTACCCCCAAACGTTCGGGCACATAATACCCCTATGGGTATATGTATCCCACGATGGGAGCCTCTGTAATACACTATGTAGAGTAAGTAGCCCCATGGCTTCTTTGGTGCTGACTGACAGCTGACGGATTTGAAAAGTTACCAGACCAAATTATGTATCCCTAGGCAAAACCATATGTTCTGAAAAAACGCGTGTTTAGCAGCTGTTACTTCTGCCAGTCAACATTTAGGTATATACCTAAATGTTGACTGTCGGAAGTCAGCTGTCAGTCAGTACCAAATAAGCCATGGGGCTACTGTAGTGTTGTGGCTTTGGAAACCTGGAAAGATCAAAATGGCGTCGAGGTAAACCGATTTTCCAGGGACTAACTTTACCTGGATAAATGGGCATAGCCTTTTGAAGGACTATCCCACACGTGTTAAATACTGTACTGACAGCATATATATCCCAAACAGCCTTACTACGTCATTTGTTTTCATAGAAGACACGGCTGGGAGGATGGGATAATGGTAAACAATATGCCGTTGCATTAGTGCAGCTTTGACAAAGATGTAAAAGATGGGTCTACAGGTAGGAAAAAGACAGCTCATTAGCATCAACACATATGCTGGCTGGCGAATATACTAGTACTGTCAATGTCACTTCATTCCTCTGGTGTTTCCTTGAACTAGCTTAAGCAGGTGACAAGTGCCTTTTGATGAAACAATTTGAAATGGAACGTTCAAAAACGTGAAGGCAGTGTTATATATCCCATGTGTATGTGCCATGTGGTCATGCCATGAACTATTACATATAGGTAGGGACATGCAAAATTCACATTTGCGATGAAACAAAAATTTTACGTGAATTCTAATGTTTTCCCACAAATAACCTGAATTTAGGCTTTTTTTCAAAATAGGCACAATATTTTTGTAATTTGGTAAATACCACATCATGAAATATAATTATCAACGCAGTAACACTGGTGACCAGGGCTGCTGTTTAAACAAATACTATCAGTTTTTACTTATTTTATAGGTATAAAATGGATCACAGGAAAAATTTGTGTTTTCAAGATATTATTTAAGCTTTTTTTATCTGAGGTTAACATTAAAAATCATGACTTCTACTTTTACACATTACGATACCTAAATTTCAATAGATCAATTCTTTGTTTGTACAGCCTTTAAAAAATCTCATGCTAAGTCCAAGCAAGGACATTAATATATATATTTTTATTCTTACTTTCTATTCCCTTCTCCTTATTTGATAGTTTAGTCTTCTGTGATGACATGTTTCGGTGTTGTTATTATTCTGTCCAAGCCTAAGTTGATGATCAACTATTTCGATATTTCTATTCGTAAGACTATTACCAGTAAGTGTGATAGTTTGTCATGTCAAATCATTAGGTGTTCAATATTTTTTCCAACAAAATAAAAGTATGGTATCTTCAATTTATTATGAAGGGTCTAGTGAGAAAACAATTTCTCAATTTTTTTTATTTGCCTTTAGACAATAAACAACATGTTTTCTAAAATGTATCTAATAAACCAAGGCCTACAAAAACATTTGTTTGTAAAAATATTCCTAAGGGATTGATATTTTAGAAAGATTAGGCCTATTTTTTAATCTCGTATGCTCCTACATAAATGGTAGGGCTACTATTCCCCTTTGAAAATATGAATTAAATGTTTTATGTGGGTGTATACTCAGGTGAAAAAAAAGGTAAAGGGATTTTGGGCAGAAAACGTCTAATTTTTTTTAAATAAACTATATTAAAAAAAAAGTCAGTCATTAAAATATTTTAATTAGCTAGTTAAATAATTTTGAATGTACAGCCTAATTTTTTGCAAAAAAACAATACCTAAGGGCATTATAAATTATTAAGACACAAAACCCATTAAAATATTTTGATTGGATGGTAAATAATTAATTAATTTCAAAAACGATTAAAATATCTCGAATCAGATTTAGATGAATAGACCTACGTATTTCTACTTGTCACAAGATATACCCTGAAATAACTAGTCTCTAAATGTACTAATCCATCCAAATTTTTACTTTCTATATTTCATTTGAAGGCTTGGTTAAGCTTGGTCGATTAATTTTTTTTACTGTAAATACATTGAGTTTGCTATAAAAAAAACCAAGTTATAACCTATTAAAGGCGCAGTTGCTGTTGCTTTTTCCGTGAAAAGGGTGAGTTGAGAAAAATATATTATGAATTAAATAGTTTTATTATGTGGATGCTGACTTTGTGTTTAATACTAAAATTATTATGTCAGAATTTAGTAAAAGTAACAAGTAGCCTAATTAAACGTTCTTTACCCGGACTTTTCAGTTCTCCTTAACATACCTGGCAGACATTGTGTTCATTCATTTTGGTTAGTAACATAATATAATAAAACATATGAATGAATGGCTTGTGATAATAAACAAAGCAATATTTGTTTGGGTTTGTCAACCATCTAAATATTCATAAATACAATTTATTTTATAAATGTACCTATTTTGGAAAGAAAAATTAAAAAGTTTGTTTATCAAGTACTTCAATAAAGCGGCTAACAATGCTAGTGAGTCATAACAAATAGTATTCAAACACTTTATGACTTACAAACCGGCCTTACAAAGCTACAACAAAAATGGGAGGAGCATCAACATTCTGTCAAGTTATTTATAAAAGAATAATCTAGACTTACTCTTCGCTAAATCCATTGACGTGCAATATCCTCATCTGCTTTACTATTGTGCTTTTTCCAGACTCTCCGGCGCCTAAAAAGAGAACAAAACACAATATATTAGTACAAATCTAAGCAGAAATCAACAGATATGCTATCTCAATATGGCTGACAAGACAGGACAAATACATTGCAGAGCTCACTCAATTTGATTATTTACCTAGTAATAACAATCTGTGCGTTGCTCTATACACTTGCTTATCCTTTTGTATTTGCAAGTTTATCCTTTTGTTTGTCTCTTTTATCCGTTTGCTTTCTTCTTGGCCCGCTTTTGAGTCACTATTTCCAAAACACCCCATGGCATCAGGCCAGTTATTGAGAAGTATGGTGGGTAAGCAGCACGGATTCGAGTCGCGCTGCCCCTCGATCGCGGCCCGATTCCCTATTTTGTAAGCGTTTATACAACCCGCACAGCACAACACACTCAACGACACATATTCCTGGACACTTTAAAACACTTGTCATCCATTTAGCTAGTAACAAAAATACACTCTTTAAATAAAAAAAAACACTAATCAAAGGAAGATTGTTTTCACCTCACGTTCACTGCCAAGTGCCAAGGGTGGAAACTGGAAACGAGGTGCATTGTGGGTATATCTTCTTTCGCAGGCCATTTTCCAGACGGAACTAATTGTGTGGTTATTTACATATTTTACGGGAATTAGTCTTCATTTTTACCTGTATTTGAATTCCATAAAACATACAAGCATCACAAATAAATGTGTACACTGGCTTTAAACATATTTTCTCGTAAACTTAATTTAAAATTTTGAGAATCGACTTTTGCAGACACATTTTAAAGTTATTCATTAAACAATTTCATCAATCTATATATTTATGATAGCCAAGCTTATAACCACTATTTCAGTATTTTTGATAGAGTAAAATAATGTATCTAATAGTTTAAATTTATGTTTTCTTGAATCATCATGGTGTGAGTTTTAGTGTCAAATAAAGAGACGTATATAATGTCGTCTGCTAAGAAATTATCACCGCGCAAGACACAAAACTATCAGTCAGTGCGAACGGAAATGTGCAAATAAAAGCTTACGCCATCTCTTATCTATTTTGGTAGCTCAAAAACCAACCAATATACCAAAAAAATAGATTTTTAGATTGTCTCGAGATTTGTTAATTTAAAAAGATATATGTTTCAGATGAATTATCATCTCACGTATTTAAATATTATAAGAAGCAAAATAAATAATGGTTCCACGTTTTTATCCAGCGTATTCTCAATAAGATTGTAAAGTGCTTATTATACCGTGTCAAGAAAAGCTTTAGTAAACACTCAACAGTAAAAGTATATTTTTAGTAGATAGATACTACCTGAACATTAAGGCTGCCATCTGGGTTGAAAAAGGTGAAACTACCACTCCTTCCTCTCTTTCTTCAAACCCCCCACACTATTTTCATAAACCAAGCACAATTAGATGCGATGGAAGAAAACTACTAGAATTTTTCTACTAAAGTCACCATTGTGTGCTCTTGAGCGAAATCCCTACAATTATTTGTAAAAGAAATTATGGACCACCTTAATCATAAGGCTTGTTTAGAGCTTTAACTCGTTTACTTCCCTATTTAAAGACTTATATTTCGAAAATGAAGGGTATAAGGCCTATTACAATTAAATTGATAGAAATCTTGGACAACACGCTTTCTTGTATTGGTTTTGCATCTATTGTATAATTCTTAAACTTACTTTGTCTATGTTGCTATCTTTTGATGAATTATTAACTTTGTTAGTTCAATTCTTTTTCTTAGGTTGGCTATTGATAATCAGGTTAAAATTGATATATTGTATAGTACTTCCTTCAAATATTGGTAGAAGCAAAAAGATATATTTGATAAAATTCATGAATTTGATAGAAAACTCTACCCTGAAATTTCTTAACTGTAGAGTGTACTATATGATTATTATTTTATGAACTCCTCCAATATATTTTATGGTTATTATTAAAAATGGCCAGATGTATTGTGAAGGTTATGTCTAATATAAATATTGCTCGGTATATGAGAACTGTTCATTCAACAAGAAAAATACGATATTCTTCAACACAATCAGTAACTTTATCACAAAATGATGAAAAACATGAAAATATGTTTTCTAAAAAACTAAACGAACTGGTGTCATGGTATGAAAATGTAACTGGTATGGATGAAGTAAGAATAGCACAAAACAGGGTATTGGATGCAGAAAGTAGATTTATCACAGCTCAGGAAAACAGAAGAGAATCGAATAAAACTGTGTCACAAATACAAAATAAATTGAAAGACTTGTATGCAGAGTTAGACAATACAAATAGAGGGGAAGAACGTTACGTTCATCTAATCACACAAGAACACAAACTTCTCAAAGAAGAAAAACGGCTGGTTGCAGAATTTCAAAGGCTTGAAGGTGAAGAGAGGGATTATTTCTCCGCGCTCTCATCTGCAGTCAAGGACAGTCATGAGAAGGAAAGGGCACAAGCTGAAAGAACTAAATATTGGTCGATTATTGGTTCTGTTATCGGAACAGTGATCGGTGTGGTCGGAAGTTCTATAAATAATGAGCTCAAAATGAAAGAGATAAGAAAGTTGGTCACACAGTCATTAGTTAAGCAACAAGAGAGAGACGATTTATCCAATGCTATCCCAGAATCGCTTTCTAAACACGAAAAGGAGCTCTCTCTGATAATAAGTGAGATAAAAAGTGTGACAAATCTTCAGAATGATGAAGGACTAAGTCGACTCTCGAAATTAATTCACAGTTTAGATAATAAAATTAATATGGGACAATTAACTCAACCTGAAAACGGTGACATTGTTAGTTTGTTGAAGAAACAAGAAATCATGTTAGAAAGTAATTTCAAGGAACTGAAATTAGCATTAAGGTCTTTATCTTCTGTTGGCCAAGTAAATGATGGTCAGTTAATAGTAGTTCCATTCGAGTTTGAAGAAAAATTTCTGGATCAGCAACGGCAGTCAAGAAACATTATGGTAGCATCTGCAGCAGTGATAATGTTAGTTCCTATTCTACTTAGATATTTAGGACTCGCTTAGAAACCTCTTTGTTACTAAACAAATCGGACTTGTAAAAAAAATCGTCTTCTTTCATCGTATCACACTTAAGATGTACATATAGGGAATATAAGTTAAGGGCAATAATTTTGCGGTTTTTATATCAAAATATTTTTTGGTAAAACAACAAATTAAACATTCCCCCAGTATAGACCGAGATTTTAATTTTCTTCACACTGTGACTTCAACTGTTCTTTAATATCTCTCAAGGGTGTTCTGGAATTTAACTTTTTCTCTTCATTTAAAAAGTTTGGCATCTAAATGCTCATGACAGATATTCAACAACTGTTGATATCACCATGTGAAGAAAATTAAACTTTCTTTTAATTATTTTGGCAAAAAAAAAGTTTTTAAAAAGTGCAAAACCAATGGCCCTTAATATGTGTTACCTACACTTCCATTTTAAGGTATTAAATTTAAGGAATAAACAATTGAAGCACAATAGTGATCCTTATTTCCCTACATTTTCAATAACCATCCTATTATATTTTAAATTTCTCCTACCAGTATCGTGATTCATATCTCATAACCCTTTTCCTTCCATTTTTTCTAAAGTTTTTCCACTTCAGTTCTTGCAATATTTTCGTAGCGCTGTTGTGCACTAATTCCATTTCACCACGATTCCCTTTATGCCAGTATCACAGTCAACTTAACGTTCAATCAACTTTCACATTTAACATCTATAACCTAAAAGTTCTCGTGTTTTTAAATGGAAGCCATCACGATGCAGTCAACTTAACGTTCACATTTAGTGAAGGCACCACGTGTTTTAGCCAGCCAATCGTGTTGCAAGTGATATCAACAGGTCTATTTAGTATGTACTTAATTTGTTTATGGCATGCAGATTAATTCATCATTACCTACATTTTTTCCAACTTTTGCAAACTCTAAAACATCATAAATAGCCTCTTTTTTTTTTAGCACTGCATTTTACTACCTATTTGAGCTATTCAGATTTGTGTGGAAAACCATTTTAGAAAAAAAAAATCTCAGTACACCTTACTGAAATTCAAACCTTTATCTCCCCATCATTGACAGTCTAGTCTACTGCAAGAGTGGCGCCTTAGACCATGCAGCCACCAAAGCAGGTTAGCCTTTTGTTACACTTTATTTTGTATAGCCAGTGAAGCTTCTATTGCAACTACTTGTAAGCTAATTAAGCCTTAATTGATTGGGTTTCATTTTATTGAACAAATTGTTTTCAAACACTTCAAATTATTTGTTTTTTTACTCAAATTGTTACTACGTTACATGATTCCTGATCACACACTAGTTTCTTTACATTAATTGAATGTTATGTTACGGAATGGTAATGGGAAGTTGATATTAATCTCGGTGTTTGTTATAAAAGTTACTACTACCTAGAACTAGGCCTACTTTTATTTACAGTGAAATCTCCAACGAAAACCTGTGAATAACAGATTCTTTTTTATAACTAACAGTTTACTTTGATGGGCAATGCGAGGTGCACGCAGTCCTGCCTTTCCCGTCTAGGGAACATTTCTAAAATAGCCAACGTAGTAACTTAGAAAGGATACTTTGTCTTTAGTAGTAATGACTAAGTTCTTACCTCACTCCCTTTCCGAGCCTTCAGAGAGGGGGGAGAGGGGTTTCTATAAGTTTAGACTGTGCTTCTGTACACATATAAGTCTACCTATATAGGCTCATATCGATTAAACTGTGTTCAAGCAGTATGCTTATTTTCTAAACATATTTTTTACAAATAACAGACATTTTTTTGATCCAGGAAGGTGCCCGATATTCAGAGATTTCACTGTATTATATTCATGTTGAATCTTGTGTTCTACAGACGTCACTTTTGACATAAGCTTACATATATTAATGTCATGTCAACCATGTTAAATTTAGTGTATTTTACAGACAAGTTCTTTTGTAAAATATTTTAGACTTGAGAATATAGTTTTTCATGTAGTCAGTGATGGAAATAATAATAAAAAGAGGTGTGGGAATTATGTACATTTATTAGGTACTCTGAAATGCTGTGGACCAAAATAGGTCACTACAATTAGTATTAAAAATTATTTGTACTCTTGAATAACTTCTACACACAATTTTAGTTATGTTTTCTACATTCTTTTACAGACATTTTATAATCTACCAAACTATTAAGTTTTTTTTAATATACTCTATTCTAACTTCTAGCACTATGTTAATAATTCATTTTATGAATAATTAAGTTTGAAACATTTATAACTTATATAGGTAGTCAAGTTAAGTTGTAATAAAACTTTAAATTTGTTTTATTAATTTATTTGTTAATAAATTCTTGCCATTAGAATGTAATATTTTATTAAATGTACCGAGAATGAATGCTGAAAATGTTACTCCCTTGATATTTAACCGTACAAACTTATTTATCTGTATTGAAAAAAAACACCATTTTTCGTTCTAGGGCTTGCCTTTTTATTCCTTTTGTTTTAATTCTTAATCCTGAAATTGTTTATGAAATTATTGTACATTTGAACAGGCGATATATAATCAGTCATAGGCCACAAACACAATATAAAGTGGAAAATAATTAATGATAAAATAAGCTTAATTTAATGCAAAGATAGTGGCATACTTTTTTTTTTATTATAACATCCTTATTCATAAATAAAATACACATTTGTATGGAGGGAGAGAAGAAAACCATTTTAAGAAAAACCACTTGCATTATACACGACCAGGATCGAACCCCAATCTCCCACGATATCGGCAGTATAATCTATTGAGAGAGTGACACCTTAGACCATGCAGCAACGGATGTGGATAAATCCTATAACTGACCTATTATTTACATGCTCTGTAAGAGTTGTATGCATGCATACTATAATGAAATACGGAGGAAGTTAGAATTTTAAAAATATACTTACATTTGCTTAGTGTAGTAAACCATTTAGGGGGGGAAAAAAAAAAGCAGAAACCAGACATGAATGACATCTTGACTATGGTGTATTTCCGTATAAAGCTGCCAAAAACATCTTTGCGAGCTACCAGTAGCTTGCAATCAACAGTGGTCTAAGGCGTCATTATCATGATAGACTGGACTGCCAATTACTGGGAGATCTGGATTCAAATCCTGATCAAGTGTAATGAGGCAGGTTTTTCGTAGATGGTTTTACGCTCGCTTTCCGTGCAAATGTAGGTACACTTTCTCTGAATTCAACATTCCCTATTCCTACCCCCAATGGCATAGTTAGTACATATGCATATAACCTGGATGGGTAGTAAGAAGCAATGCTAAAAGTCACAAAGGAACTACAACAATTTTTTATATAATATTTTATGAGTGCATGAATGTTATTTTTAATTAAATGGTTGGTATTAGTTATCATTAAAATAATGTGTGTTTTTAACAGTGATTTTATGCGCACATTTCAACAGGTAATGAGACAATGGGTGGAGGGGGAGGGGAGAGAGGCCGCTGTTTTTAATCATAAGTCACAAGGATTGGCACAGAACATATATCATTAAGAAAAATGTTACTTACTGATAACTTCAACAATTTTTTTAAATTTAATGTAATTGGATCTAATTAAGATCTATAATTATTTTTTAACAAATTAACAAAATTATTCTACACATATTCTAGTTTGAGGCTTATTCGTCACAAACGATTTACACTACTTTTACTTAATTGAATTTCTAATATGTAAATTATATATTTTCAATTTTATTTAATGCTAAAGTGAACAAAAAGAACCAATCAAATGAAATTATTTTAGGAGTGTTATCACGGAAATAACAATATCAAACCATATTTGAAATAATTTGCGACTCAAATAAGAAAAATTGAAATTCAAGCTAGTGTTTAAAATAATCTTGCCCATGAACATCAATTAAACTTTTCCTAAATATTATATATACAATTTTTCAAGATAATTTAATTACATACATGTCATGTCAAATTTAATTTGAAAAGGAATCTTGTCATTAATATCCATACCTGAGGAATCAGAATGTTATGGTATGTGAAAAAAAAAAGTTAAGTGAATTTTTAAATTTTCAACTCTAGGAATAACAAATACTAATGTTCTTATTTTGAGTTTAAAAAGAGTTTGACAAGATTCTTAACAAACTTTAGTTTATAGCCAATAGAAAATTAAGACATACAACTCAAGTTCAGATTTAAAATAAAAATATTATATTCTAATTATTAATAAACAAAATATTTGACACAAAGAAACCTTAAAATATTTGTTTTTAAATTAATAAACTAAGACAACTAAAATATTAGGTAGAGTAATTAGACAAAAGTTAGAAACATAATAAGAACAAGTTGCAAAAAAAAATCTACTTTTGTAAGCATTAACAAAATTAGTGTTGCTAATACAGTGAAATCTCCATTAACGGACAACTCTGAATATCGGATTGTTCTTTATATTTGACAGTTAAATCCATGCAAAATAACATGAGCTCTAGGGACACACATTTCCAATATAGGACTTTGTAAGTAACGTACATGGACACTGCTGGAGACTTACGTTTATCTCTAAATAACGGTCAAAAATTGCAACCACCAGTACATATATTTTATAAATGCCAATGGGCAACGTGAGAAATACCACCTTCCCTTTTAGCAAAACAAGTCTGTTTGTCAGAGGAAGATGCAAAAGGACATAAAAAATAAAGATTCTGAGGTAGAAATTAATCTTAAAAATAAAATTCTAAACTAAACAAAAATTATATAATCCATTGGCTTGTAAAGGAAATAGCAATACATGTTTTAAGGTTGTTATGTTAATTAAATATTTTTAGTTTATGTTGACGTGCATAGAGTATGTTCTTTGTTAATGTTTTACAGTACTGTTAAATTTGGTAGTAATTTCTTATACCTTGAGTCATCTAAGTAGATTTAGTTAAAATATATAGTACATTAGACCTACTGTACATATTTCAGTTTATATGCTTATTGTTTTAAGAAATATGCAAACTGCACAATGCAGTAATTAGATTTGTATAATATGTATAAATAGTATACAGGCTGACAAAGAATAAACTACGTACAAACACGATTAAAAATAATGGAACACTTTTTAATAACAGTTTTTTTTAATCCCTGAAGGTGTCTGATATACAGAGATTTCACTGTAGTTACAATATATTTTATTGTGAATTGATTGATTGATTCTAATAGAAACTAAACATCAATACAAATTTACTAAAACATCTTTAATTTCTTAAACTTATATCGGCACTCTACACTTAAATATTTTAACCTAAAACAAATCAAATATACATTTCACAAGAAAATGACCCTCTTAGCAAATGTTAATAACTGTACTCGGTTTCCTTCAAGTGATTAAAATATAAAGCAACCTTCTAGACCACACACTAATGAACTAAAGTAGAATAAACCTTTATGAGTATACGAATGATAAATTCAAACAGATGTTCCAAGTGTTTTAAAATCTAACAATCTCCTTCGGAAAAATATAGTTCATAACAAAGAAAACAAACCGATAAAAGATTTTTTTTTTTATAAATTAATGATAACATTTTATTTAAGAAAAAAATGTTTCAAACTAGTTATACTTTTTTCACTCTAAAATTGTTGGTGACTAATGAATTTTAGAAACATAAAAAAAGTACAATATGGAGATCTGGATTTTATACCATTTTTATTAGGGGTTGTTAACTCCCAAAAACTCTTTATTCCAGTGGACTTTGAACTAATTATTTTCTGTCAGCTAAAGTTTCACTTGAAATAAAAAAAAATTGTTTGTATTAATCCCTTGAGCACATTCATAAGCTGTGTGTGTGTATATATATATATACACACAACATTCAGAAAAAATTGTTTAGGAAACATGTTTTTTTGGTGTTGATTTGGCTCTATGTTACTCCCAAGAAGTATTATTTTTTGTTGAAGTTGTATTTCATTATTGATAAAAGTAGGGCTGTTCTAGAAGGCATTTTTCAATTCGAGTAGTACAGAGAACTACAAGAAATAATTAAACTTTAACTAGGAAAAGTTTAGGGAAAAAGGAGCTTAGGAAGGAGGATTCAAATACTAGATGACTTTAAGGAAAGGAGTAAATTCTGCGAGCTCAAGGAATAGACCTGTCGTAAGACAGAACACACAATAATAATAATAGACCCATGCATAAACCCTAAATAAGTACAAACATAATTACGTTAGAATTTTAAAAAAAGTGAAAAAAATTTATAATCATTCAAATTTGAAGTTTCTAATAAATTCAATGATCTGACCCCAATAGCTCAATTGGCAGTGTGTCTGTGTACTGAGCTAAGGGTCTCTGATTCGATTCCCATCACGTTTGAAAAATTTATCATTGGTGAAATGTGGGTTTACCCTTTAATAGTGATAAATTATCGATCGGAGACTGGATGTTGTGCCTGTCCTAGTCTTGAGTTAGATTATAAGGCATATGAAGCCATGACAAGCCTAGCAAACTGGTGTGTGTGTGTGTGTGTGTATATATATATATATATATATATATATATATAAAAAATCACTTTGTAGTGAGACAATAGTTTGTTTCTACATACTCCACCTAAGAACAGAATTTTAAAGAAAATATGTCACTTTATTGACTCAGATTGCGTTAGTTTGCCAATTTTTTTTTTAAATCCATGACGTCCATCAGTCCCAAGTTGTTTCAATATTTGACAGTTAAATATACAGTAAAACCTCAGTAAACTAAATTGAGACCAAAGCCTAAAATGTGTGATCTATCGAAATGTTTTTAAAGTTTCACCCATTTTAACTCAAACACTTATTTTTATAGGAAGCACACTTTTTATCACCTAAATTGATTAAAATCCCCTAAAATTTGGCATTGTAGATTTATCTTTTAATTTATTAAAAAATTATCAATATCTTTTGATAATATTAACACAGAAGTGTTTGGAATGTTATCTGTAGTAAAATAGCATAAAAATATAAACCAAACAATTCGATTTTCTAAAAAAAATATTTAATTTTGGTGTTATATATGGTTATTATATCACAGACTGGGATTTTATTTTGATGTCACTTCATAAACATTATGCCATCGAATCAATGTGCCGTCACTTTTTAAAATCAATTTTTAAACAAATTTAATGTGAAAACAAAGATCTTTTTTCTAAAGTACTTCTGTGTATTATTATCACAATAAATTATAGATTTTCTTTTCTTTGTTATGACATTTTATCACATTTTTACTCCCTCTGAAAACCTTATTGAGATGTTTTTTTTAGAAATAGCAAATTACATCTTGCAAATTGCCATGCTACCAAAATGTTACCAACATAAATTGTTTGGTGTGGAGAAGCTATATTTAAAATCAAATGTTTAAAACATCTAAAATAAAGGTTTTTATAACAAAATGTTACTAAACACTGATTTCAAACTTTTTTTGTGTGTGTGTGTATGTGAATTCAAAGTACAAAGAAGTAGTTTATCATCTCTTATTAAATTATACCTTGTTTAAAAATGAGGGCCCAATCGCTAAATAATTTTATAGTAAAGGAAATTGATAAAACTTAAGAAAAAGGAAAAATAAACTACTAATAGTAAATTTTATGAAGAAAGCCCACCTAGGGAAAGAGGAAAAATGTGGGAAGAATCCAATGCACAAAGGTGACATCTTCTTCCTTTCTTCTGTCTTCTATAGTAGACGTAGTCACACACACATTTTAACACAAATATAATAATATTTCAGCATTGTTGCCTTTATCAAACACAAAGAAGAAGAGAGTACAAATATCACAAACAATGGATTACTCCGTTTTGAATTTTGAATGAAACTGTTAGAAACACATTGTGCCAACTGTTTTTGGGAGTAAAGATAAATTTATTGGCTATGGTGGGATTTCTTCATCAAATTTACTCTTCTTATGGTGACCTGGTGGTCTAGGGGTAAGGTGTCAGACTTCTGTGCTGGGGGTCCGAGGTTCAATCCTCGGTCCTGGCACAGATTTATCTGATTGCCAAACCCTTCCTTCACCTCTGACAAGACTTGTATTAATCACAACTTGTGAATATGTGGAATGCCAGGCCTCCACCGTGGTTCGGATCCCACGTTAAACTGTAGGTCCTCCATTTCATCTCACAATCACCCTACCATTACACATTAGCATAAATGCGTATAACCTGAATGGGTAGTAAGACTCGGTGATGATAGTAGTAATAAAAATGTATTCTTAGTAGTTCATTTTTTCTTTTTCTTTAGTCTCATCAATTTCATTTACTATAAAAATAAATTAAACCTTGAAAAGAGTACAGAAGTGCAAGGCTGTCTACAAACTTAACAGAAAACTGTAGGCCTGAAAGTTCACAATTAAAACTGGTTTTAAATTGTGAACTTTCAGGCCTACAGTTTTCTGTTAAGTTTGTAGACAGCCTTGCACTTCTATACGCTTTTCAAGGTTTAATCGAATACAGCCGTTTGGCGCTATTTTTCCTCAGTTTCCATACCAACTCTTATAAATAAATCTATATAAAGACACAATTCAATATGTTTGACCAATAATTCAGGTTATGAATTAGCATGCAGCTCATCAAATGTTTATATATTCACACAAACCAATTTTTTAAATTACTGTACCCAGAATCGGATTCAACAGATTAGCGAATCAAATGTAGTGTACACGAACTCATTGCTCAATTTTTATTTTTGTCATTACTACAAAGATGAGTGTATTCAATAAATAAGATGAACTTTTTTTGTGTAGGTAATTTAAATAGTTGCATTCCAATAATAACAAATAACTAAGTTAATTTTTTTAACAAAATTACATTCATTACGCTACTTGTGTTTATGATTTGATTACATAATACACACATAATTACTTTAAATATTTAAAGTAAAGTAATTAAAAACATATAAAAAATCAGTCCATTTTCATAAGGACTAAGTTTATGTTAACCACAGCTTTCATATTTTCTTTCATATGTTAATAAACAATTTATTTATAATATATAACCAAACAAATATTTGCGTTATATAATTGATAAGATATAATACTTTTCTAAACTCTCAATTTTCATAATTTGCTATAAATAGGCAAAAATTATTTTTTTAAACTCCATATGACCAAATTTTTTTTTTTTAATCTTTAGTAAAACCATTTTAATCTCTCTACAGATCAGTGTAGTTTGATTAAAAATTGAATCAAACTTCACATTTCTTACCTTCACAAAGTAATATTTTAAAGAGAAAAAGTGTAAGGTACAAAAAGGACTAAAACCATATGCCTTTCACAAGAAAAAAATAGGAACACAGTTCACACGTCATCCTATTGCCATCGGGCAAAGAGTTAATGGCCGTTTCTTAAAGAAAATCGATTATTGCCACCAAGTCCCTTGACTATCAAAACACTCCTTTCTCCCCAGTCTCTGTCAAAAAAATAAAACCATTATTAAATATCTATTTTGTTTTTGTAGTCTCTAATAATATGGCGGCTAGATATCTTGTATATGTGTGTGTGTGTGTGTGTATATATATATATAT
>CABFVZ010000269.1:291524-320464 GCA_902151445.1 Timema monikensis | reverse complement strand
TATATATATATATATATATATATATATATATATATATATATATATATATATATATATCAAGGTGTAAGTCAACATAGTTAATGAGCTACCATCATTAGACAGACATTTATGTCACTCATCAATTATACATTCTTGGTCAGGCCGAGAATCGAACCATGGAGCCTTAGCTTAGTAGGCAGACATGCTACCGACTGAGCTAAGGTGTTGAACCTAAAGAAAGTATTATAGTCGTGAAAATATTTGACCTAAAGATTATGATAGTTTATGTCCCTTCAAACTCAGAAAAATGAGTCTTAAAATTATGGTTGTCCGTCAATCTGTATGTCGGCCTGAACCCGGAGCTACAACCGAAATAATTTGATGGATTTGTATTGAGGCGAGATATTTGTCGTAATCTACATACAAGTTTCACAATACAGTAGCAGATAAATTTATGGCAAACAAAAGGTGTGTCAATAATTAATTACATCAAGAGCACTTTAGGCAATGATACATTTTAGTGAGTCGCAATCCCTAGTGTGGTTTGTAAACATAATTTAAACCTTGATAACATCCATATTTCCTTACAGAAATAACAAAGTCAATCTTATATTTTTATCCCAGGTGTGTTCCACATTCTTGATATATCTCTAAACAATTCTTCAGCAGAAGTGGACTCATACAGTGGTGGCGTTTTGTGGGGCCAGGTCAAAACTTAAAGGTTTTTTTTCTCACCACATAGTAACATATTAAATTTAATTCACTTTTTGTTTTCTTATTAAAAAAAATTGGTAGACAAATCTAGAAAAATAATAAAATAATACAGGTTTTGAATTAATCTTACCAAGTGATGACATTACTTGTACAAACCAAACAATAAAAACAAAATAATTTCTGTTTTTCTTCTCATAGTTAACCACAAATTAGTATTTACCAAACCACGGATTAGAAAAAGTTTTTTTTTCTTGCCATCCACCTGCATAAATGTAATGTCACTAGACTTATGTGCTCCAAACTGTTTAGTTTCAACTTTTTCTTGCAGTTTTAATTAAAGAAACAGAGTTTTTAGTAAAAAAAAAGCTACTTTATTAATTTTATTTAATCACTTTTACTCATCACCTTACTTAATGAGTCAACACACTAATAAACGTCAAAACAAAATATAAACCCATTTTATCGAATTGCGAATCCGCCTAGACCGGCCCGATAAATTACTGAGAAGCGCGGAGTAGAATGGCCTTGAGAGATATCTACCACTGGATGATGGGGCTTATCTGAGAGGGGCTGGCCCATGTTAGCTTTTCTATTTACTCATTGGAATCTCAAGCGCTGCTACAGTCGTGTGACGATTGGAGGGAGTCTTTAATCCTGTTGGGACTGGCATTATTGTTTAACGAATCGAATAATTCACTGTGTGGAAAGAATGGTGCTTTATTTCATATTAATGTTTTTTACAAAAGATAAAAAAAAAATTATGGTTAAAAAGTGTTGGTGTGTCCTGACCCCTATGGACAAGCCCTTGGACTGATTTACTCCAAAAATTACATTATTATGTGTTTTGTTGTGGACTGTGAGGTCTACAGTTTTCTGGTGTGAGGGATGGCCTTGCCTTTCTATACTCCTTTCAATGTTTAATATATAATATAGACATTTGAGGCATTTTTCCTTTGTTTACGTACTTTCAATTTGAGTAGAAGCGGTCTTAAAACAATTATTGTTTATCACACTGAACTAGAATGATAAACAATAAATGGTGGATTGTGGCACCTCTTTTGAAAGTATTAAAGTGTTAAATGTACAAATCTCCAAACAGGTTCTAATCCAAGCATTCCAAAAACTATGTTGACTACATCAATCAAAATATATTTATAATAAGTACCTTATATAAAGAAAATAATATTTTAATGGCTGTAATATTAACATTTGGAAATCTTGATCAAGTTTTTTTAAAACATATTTTATTATTTTATATGTCTATTAACCATTATAATAGCTTGTTACAATCTTACAATCAAGCTATTTGGAGTTGTCCAAATTATAACTAGACATTTTATGTTTAAAGGAATATAACAAATCAAAATATTTTATTGCACAACATTAGTACGGTAGACATTTTTCAAAGTCAAAATCTTAGATGTAAATTGACATTTATTAATAGCTGAGAGATTAAAATGGGTATTGCTATTTATTCTAGTTTGCATTTTAAGTCAGAAAAACATACATTGTTGAGACAAACATAAAAAGTGGAAATCCTCATTAAAATTTACAATATCTTTCTTTGTCTTCACAGCACGGGAGTCAGGAAATCATACAATAAAGCAGAATATAATTATATCCACATTTTTTTTTAAACTTAATATCTGTGTATGATGTTGCAAAAACAAATGCAGTTTATTGTTTATAAAACACGACAGTCCTTTTTCAAATCATGATTGATATGGAAGTCTATATTGTTGTCTCTTAAACTTGCAGAGTTCCATCAACTGAAATATAATTCAAATTATATTTTATATTTAGCACAGCATCTTACTAACTGTTTGGGTTATACTCTTAAGTAATAATTACGCTAATGGATTAGGAATTGGGAAGGTTGAGTTTAGAGGAAGTGAACCCGCACTTGCGTGGAGAGAGAGTGGAAAACCATTTAGGAAAAACCAACCCCTAGTTCACCTGACCGAGATTCAAACCTCAATATCCCCATTCTCTGCAGTCTAACACAACACGAAACTGGTGCGTTAGCCAACTACACAACCGAGGCGGGTAATTCAAATTATAAATATTACCTGAAATTATAAAGTAAGCCTACATTGAATAAAATATTATTTGTAGAAATAAAGAACAAGTGTATAAATAAACATAAAAATTATGGAGTTTTATTTCCATCATGTTCAATTGTTAATTATTTCAATGCAAGTTATGGCATTAATAGACTGACATATTAAGAATTTCACAAAATACAGATATACAATTTACTAAACTCTAAGACACAAATCAAAAGGGCAAGTTTTAATCTAAATTAATTTTTGTCAACTCGCTGAAATTAAGTTTAGCTTGTTTTTTTTTTTAAATTTATTTGAGGTATTTAACATGCACTTTCTGAACCGACTAATTATATCAGCACACAAGATTTTATAAAAGCGAGGGCGAAATGGTGTACCAATTTTGCTGGGAAAGGTATTTTATGTTCCGATAGAATGAAACCTAGGCTGAGGAATTGAAGGGTAGTGATCGATTTTCCTTCAAGAGGCAGCCATTACCTCTTTGTCCAATGGCAACAATGTAAAGTGTGAACTGTGTTCTTCTTTTCATTGTAAAAGCCATATTGTGTTTGTTCCCTTTTGTATGTCTTATATCCACCTTTCATGTATCTTCTTCCAAATATAATAAAACATATTTTGGGATGCTAGATCAATTCATTAACAAAATATATGATACATTAATTGTTATGTGGTTAGTCATAATAAGTAGCAACAAATTAAAAGATCCTAAAAGTTGGATTCTAAAGTGACTACTAACCAAAAGTCTTTAATTTCAGTGTTGGAAATGTATAAAGGAATTTGTTATTTATTTAGGCTTTGTAAATAAATTAATAATTATATATTTGTAGTGTAAATCAAACGTTCATGCTATTTAAGCAACAAAGAAAGTGAACAAACTATATTGTTAACTGCTTTGTAATTTGTTGAAACTTTGGCGAGTAGCATATCAAAGATGGTGTTTCAAAGAGAATAAGTTAAATTAAGGGGATATACTTGCCAATAAATTAGTTTTCAACTACAACACAAGTAAAGGAATCTATAAATTATCAAGACAAAAAATATACTTAACTAAATCAGTTTTGAAACAACAATCAAAGCCCTTTTTGCCCCAAAAACAAGTGTCCTTCCTGGTTAGATTCCTAATGTAGCAACTAACCCCAAATCACTATCTTATAGCAAGTTATTACAGCAGAAACTAGAAAGTAGCTTTACTTGTCTTCATCTTGCTTGAAGTGAAGTCTTTCCCCATCTTGCAGTGACTTGATGCGGTCAACATCCAAGGGATCATCTTGGAGCAACCTTTCAAGGTCAACATTCTCTAGCTTAACCCCGTGAGCTGAACCTGCAAAAGATCATATTGCTATGAATGTTACAACATTAAAAAAAAGCTTTTATTAATTATGGTAGGGTTGGCTCAATTTCCTTGGTTCATTTAATTAACCGAGACATGTTTCAATTAGTGAAAAGTTTGTTCATTGTTATATAGGCTATAAAGTATCCTAAACACATACATACTATGCTGGATAAACCATCACTGAGGAAACTGAATGGTTACTATTGGGGAACATTTCATTTTCTCGTGGTCAATATTTCCTCAAATATAAGACAAGCTTTGCAACGCTGGTTAGTTGTGGTTGCCAGAAGCTCCTTCTTACCCCAGCACACCACCTTCATGCATAGCTGAGAAAGAGGAGATTTGGCAACAGTTAAGTGAGAGAGAGCAAAGACAAAGTTTTTCTTCATAAGACCCACAGTTTCTTCAGCAATGATAATGGGTGTACAATTAAATGACTATACCATATGACTGTGAATATTGTCTTTACATTTTATAGAAAGATGGGAATTAGCTTTGTTTACGGATATAGTCATCCCTGGAAACATCTTTCAATTAAATGGTATTATTTGAAAAATGAAACATGTAAAAAGGAATCCAATCCAGCATAGTGCACCAATGCTCTACCATGGAAATATTCAGGAAATGTCCTGTGTTGAGGATCATTCTTCACTCAAAGCTTATGACAGAGTCTGTGAGAATTCATTGTATCCTACAATGAGCTACCTTTGAATTACAGCCATCGTTGGCACATCGTCGGCTTTATGCTGTCGTTCTAACCAGATTTAATTGTAGAGTCAGTGATATGAGGAGTGTTCAGAAAGTAAGGGTCAATTGGCTATTAAAAACAGAAAGTAAAATTGGTCATATTCATTAATGCCAAACTTAATATAATTAGCCTAAGCTATTTTCCAATTTAATCAACGCAGGAACTCATACATCGATAATAATGTAGCACTAGGTTATATATACTCATGCCATAGAAGCTTGCCACCTGTGAGTTCAGTCAGGCCCAGACTACCTTTTTTTGAGTTCATCATCTTCCCTGAAACATTGTGGGCCAAGGAATTTATTCGAGTGCAAGAACAAGTGGTAGTCACTTGGTAGAAGGCTTAGGCTGTAGAGCAGATGATCTTACACTTCCCAACCGAACTCATTAAGGAAACTAACAATGCAAGCTGCGGTTTGTGGTCTGGTGTCGTCTTGCGGGATGATTACAAACCACGCCTTTTGTTATTAATGGCCCAGTTAAAATCTATGGCAACACACTTCAGCAATGATTGTCATTCCAGGTTCCATACATACAAGAAGCAGAACTCCCTTCCGATTCTATAACACAACTGCCATCACTTTTCTGCTGGAAAACAGTCGCTTGGATTTCTTGGGCTTGCAGATTGTGTGCATCCATTGCATGGACTGTTGATTTGTTTTGACATTAACGTCACCTTCTGAGGATGACCATAGTCTGGCGCCCAAGCAACAACATAGTAATTAACCCTCAACTCAGCTAGATCGCACCAGGATCACCCCCACACTTTGAGTCACCATCGATTGTATAGCGTTCAAGGAATGTCAGGGCTGATGCCATTCGGTGCTTCTGGCAAATGTCCACCAACACCTTTGGTTCTCATCGTGCACAAACTTTATGATATTGAAAACTTCTCGATAATGATCTAATACAGAACAGTATGTAAAATCTGGGTAAAATCTGATGAAAGTTCAGAAAGTGTGAGGCGACAGCTTTCACAGATTTTCTTCTCCACATGTTCAAACAGGGTTATTCTTCATTCATAGTTTAAGGCAGAGTTTCCGATGAATATTTGAATTCATTGGCTCCTCGAGCTATCATTGAATAACATCCGTTGGTGATTCAGTATTTGTTGTATGTTACTTCGCACACAAGAAGACCACAAAATGCCGGGGGATGTAATTTAATGACAGCTCTAGGAGCCAATGAATTTAAATGTCTGTCGTATATTCTGGTTTAAACCATGAGTGAAGACGATTCATGAATAGCTCAGTGGGGGTATTGGTGCGAGTTCAATTCCTGTGTCCAAGTGTATTTGTTATACTTTAAATTCATTTAAAGTGTATTGTCTGCAAAAGGTTTATTGAGGTTTAAAATTAAGTGATTTACAGATGTTCAGACTCTTTATGATAAAATGAAATTTAGAAATGAGAGTTGGAACATGTAAAATTTTGAAACCAACAGATCACTAATAAAGTCCAACTATCACAGGCCAAACATGTTAACATTTTAATATAATATTAATTTTACTTTATAGGTATCGGTACAATATTGATAATATCAAAAGTGATAGTTGAAAATCACAAGACTCATTCTGTAAATGTGTTAAAGTATATCAAGTAGCTTTTCTGTTTCCCTCTGAAAATTTTACTTTATCAACTCTTCAAAGTCTCTCTTATAAGCAAGAGAGAGAACATGTTACTTGGTTAATTGCTAACCTGTATTTATCTCTAAAATACATTATGGATTATGCTGATAGTGCAAAGTAGATAAATATATATAAAAAAATAACAAGTATTTTGAATTCCAAAATTTTATGAATACAGTAGGGCCTTCTCCATATCTGCGGGTAATACGTTCCTAGATACCAAACACCAAACTAATATATAATGTGATATTCATATAACATACATAAATAAAGTAAAGTTTAATTGATCAATTATTCCCATTAAGACAATACCAACATTAAATAAAACATCTCTATAAAGAAAACCTCTTTTCACTTTATGAGTTTATTGTATTATATTTATAAGAAGGTTAAGTAAAGGTTGATAGAAACATATAAAGGGATGAACACAATATGGCTGTTACAGTGAAAAGAACACAGTTCACATTTTACATTAATACCAGTGGACATTGCGTTTCACACGCCTCCCTGATGAGTTCCGATAGAATGAAACCTAGGCCGGGGGATTGGGAGGTGATGGTTGATTTTCTTCCAGAAGCAAACAACACCTCTTTGTCTAATGGAAGCAATGTAACGTGTGAACTGTGTTCTTTTCATTATAAGAACTATATTGTGTTTGTCCCTTTTAAATGTTTCCGTCCACCTTTCCTATACCTTCTTTCAAATATAGTACAACATTAAATAAAGTAATAATGTGTACTTACTATTCTCCATTCTTCTTGTTGCGACAATCACTGATGATGATGATGATGATGATGATAATTATGACAGTGATATGTACATATTAGTGTACATATTAGACATGTTTGTGGTGCTTATAGTACGACTAGTTCTCGATTGGCGAGTGGTTTGAAACTTATAAAGACAATTGGGCAGCGGTTAACCACAGATTAATAAAACCGCGAATAAGGAAGCCCTACTGTATTCGACTTTCTAGACAGCATTAGAACCAGAAATACTTAAATAATTGAGAAGCAGAAACTTTAATTGTTCTGTGCCTTCACAAAAACATTCTGTCCCTCCCGCTGAAACCCTGATCAAGCTTGGCAAGTTGTTTGCGTCTGACCTGCGTGGGCTAGGAAGAGGTCCTTCAGGAAGCCGAGCTCCTTAGTCAGCATCTTGATTTTCTCCTCGAGCTTTTCGTTCTCAGTCTTGAGCTGGTGAACACGTGCTAGTGTCTGCTGGGTGCGAATTTTGCTCTTCACGCGACTTCGTTTCACTGCCTGCACATTTTGAAGTTTAATTTACTGTTAAACTATTTACATTGTGCACATGAGTTAGGAAACAATAACATAAACTTAACTACCATAAATTTCACTTGCTATCCAACCGCAGTCCATGAGTTATTTATTTAGGCTATTTATTTTATTTTAATGCATAGTTTCTTATCCCCATTAACAGTTGGAGTGATGATAACTAGAGCTGTCGAGTCGAAAGTAATTTTGGGGAGAGTCAGTCAAAATGTAATGACTCCGACTTCAAAATAAAAACTTATATTATAACAATGTAAAGTAACTATATCAATTTTTTTTTTAGCTCAACCTCGACGATCTTGGTGTAAAGTACTTGCCTCAGGACACAATGTTTGTGGGTTCAAACCCAGCCAGGGTGGACGGATTTTTCTTGAGTGATAAAAATCTATATTACAACTTCCTTTTGAGGTAATGTAAAGCCGTTGGTCCTCATGCCGATTGTGACCCTTTAAAGACGGATTCACACTGAGAGGGTTGTGTCGTGCTGAAGACAATCTCAAACAGGTTATTTCCGTATGAGTAACCTAGTAAGACCGTTGTATGATTCACACTGAGAGGGCTGTGCACAGACTGTACATTGACCATGCTCCGACTGTGTCGTCTTGGATTGCTTCAAAAGTGTTCTCCCAAGGTCACGGTCCAGCAAGTTAGGCGCACAGCCCTGTCAGTGTGAATTGAAATCCGGGGCCCTATAGTCGACCATGTGTCGTTTATCCTAGTTCGGCTTCTTCCAGCAAAGGCGAACCTTCACGAAGGATCTTATCTACAATCTAACAATGACTTGAGAACATTCCAACACAACTATCGTTTGCAATAATTATGGAAGAAGAAGACTTAATAATTTTGGTACAAATATATAATTTGCGATATAAGGAATATGATTATAATCTCATTAAAGAAGTTATTTGGGAGGAAATAGTGGAACAACTAAATATCAAAAGTGACCAATACAGTCAGAGCGTGGTAACGACATGACACAACACAGCTGGTGCACAGTCTGCACAGTCTGCACAGTCTGCACACAGCCCTTTCAGTGTGAATCCAACTTAAAGGAACCTTGGAAGATACGTGAAAATACCTTTCAAGGCAAAAGTGGTAGGCCCTTTCATTCTCACTCAAGAGATATTCTCATGAGCTGATATGATCAGTCGTTTCAAAAAGTGCACATTAAATACTATAGATAAATAGAATTTAATCTTTAGGACCAACACTTGTCATTTTGTTTGACAAATGTATTAAAATATAAATTCACAATGTCAAAGAAGCTTCTTATGAGGTAATCTGTAAGAAATCATTTTACTGCAGCAAATTTGTTATTAATAAATTAATATACTTTAGTTATTTCTGAAGGAGTCGGAGTCAGGTAGAAGAATAGAGGAGTTAAGAGTCAAAGGTTTGACGTACTGACTTCACACCTCTGATGGAACTGACAGTAGAAGATTTTTATAGCAAACTTTGGTTGAATGTCACTAATGTAGAAATATGTGGAAATAATTATTATTTTCTAAGTAATAATATACTATCAATAAAAATTGTTAATAACCACTAATAATAATCCTTCCCAAAGGATTACTGTATAATTGCCTTTTTTGTAACTTAATGAAAGAACAAAATATATTAATAAAATCATTATTTAGCGATTGTAGCAAGATAATGTTAGAAAATTGAATGCTCCTAGAAGCTATTCTTGTCATCTTCGTTTGGAGAGTTTTTGACATTTTATCTTTTTAACAGTTATTTATAATAGTGCTCTCCCACCAATTTAAAAAATAATATAGATAGGCCTAATCCTAAAAGCTATTTAAAGTGGTCTTCCACAAGCAAATTTTAAACAAGGGATGCCATTAGAAATTTGGAATGGTCCTCACCTGGATTTTTTTTAAATTAGGCTATATACATATTTTTGGAAATTGAATGCTTTTAGAAACTAAATTGATTTTTTTTAAATATCATATAATGCTTAACTTATAGGGCTAAGCTATTTTGAGTAGCTTCCGAGTATTTCTTTTAAAAACCGGATGCCTTTATAAGCCATTTAAAGTGCCAATTTTTTTTTTAAATTTGATGCCTCTAAGAAGCTAAATGGAGTGGTTCACCCCTGAGAAATTTTTGAAAAGTGAATGGCTCTATAAGTTATTTGAAGTTTGATTCAAGGCTATCTCTAAGCTTCGTATTAAAAACATTTGAAAATTTCAGGGGGGGGGGGAGGGGGGGCAGAGTTGAACCTCATAAGACCCCCCTTCCTACACCCATGATTATATAGTACTATTTTTCAAACAAATAACTATCCAATATATTCTTGATAGCCCTTGTGAGATAGTTTGTTTATGATTTGCCTACCTATGTTCTGAGAATTTCAAACAAAAACACTATGATACCTATATTATCACACAAAATAAGGTATAAGATCACATATTAGGCAACATAGCAAAACATTACGCTATCAACTCAGTGGGTCATTAAATTAAAATATAGCTTAGTTACTATTTTAATGACAATATCTAACTTTAGTAATAATTATAATTTTGTTTGAATTTAAGTGTTATTTTTAAATGTAATGAATTACAAAACTAATTAACAAAAACAATATTGTTTAACTTAATAGCAAGAAATTGTGGCCCAAATTCCTTTATAACTTAACAGGCACAAATCCACTACAGTAAGAATATTTAACATGATTCAAATAGTAGGGGAGGTGGGGGGGGCGGAGGGGCTATGTACACAACTGAAATACAAGAACTTTCAGAGTTCCTGGCTACAGATCCAGAGGTCACCTATTTGATCCCCGGCACTTACAGATTATTCTTTGAAGCAGTTGGTCCGAAACGGGATCATTCGGCCCCATGAGGACAAATGAGGAGCTACTTCAATAAAGTAGTAGGCCTAATGGCTCTGGTTTAGAAAACTGAGATTAATGCTGACCAAATTACACTCTCTATCCACAAATATTGGCACTATCCTCACCAAGATATGGTGGCTGCTCGGCCAGTATAGCTTGCTTACTAGCTGACACCATGGAAGTTTTTTTTTTAATTAGCACTGATAAAGTTACTAGAATATTTCCAATCCTCACCTGGTTATTTCGTTCCCGCCGCCTTCTGTAATCATCTCCAGTCATCTCACCACTGCTACTGCTGTTCTCATTATTTTGACTTTCTTCACTTTTCCTTCGGCTCCGACTGCCCTTTTTCTGGCCACCGTTGTTCTCTTTGTTTCTGGGTGCCATACTCCAGAGGCTGCTTTGCTTTTTTAGGTGCAATTTTTAAAATAATTTTATTACCGTATATTTTTATGGAGGTACTGTGGTTATAGAAACGTGATAAGATGAAGTTGGCACAAACTTAAAACTGCGTCGTGATGACCCTTAGCAGATGACATTTAAATGTCCTAAAAATAAAAATGAGTAAGTTACGTATAATGAGAAACATAGACATACATTTTCAAAGTAGGCCTACTGTAGACATTTAAATCAGTTTTAAATTAACACCAGTTTGTTATGAAGGTTTTAAAAATAACATAAGGCTCAAGAACTGTCATTAGAAGAACAATATATTTTATAGTATAGTCTAATCAAACATCCACGCCAGACAAATATAGAATCACCAAAGCAATAAGAATCGCACAGTTCATGAATAGTTGATATAATCCGTTGTTATTTATTATGGTTGATTTCAGTGTAATTATTTGTATTAACTCTCATTTCGCATCTAAACAATAAATTTATATATTTTATAATCGGAAGGTAACTGTCACAAAGGAATTATTCTCATGAGATGAACAAGTTCAGCTTAAAAACTAATTAGAACATACGTACTCGCAAGTTACTAATTTCAGGATACATTTCATGTTGAATAATCAAGTTCAATGTTGCGCAATTTTCACACACATTTCTTTGTGGATCATTTACTTTACACACTTTATCCATCTAGCGCCATTATGTTTTCATCTGGTTTTTCATGCGATGATGAAATCCCTCACCAGATGGCCTTGATGGGTTAAACGTCGAAACGTGTTGTGGTTGTCCGTGGGGCTGGGTTCGAAATTCTCATGAGCAACTATGTATAGTCTCAGAGCTTTTCGAATCTCTCAGGATTTCTTTTTTTCTTATTTATAATTTCTACACAATGACATCATCATTGAAAACTTTGGCAAGTTTATGTTAAGTTAGCTTGATTTTCTAAAATTACACGACTCCGTTTTACAATATTTAAGATAGTATTGACATTTTTATTTTGTTAATCAATCGTGTTTAAAATTGTATCATATTAACTGGGTAATTATTGGCATTCTGAATAGAAATTAAGATATAAAATGCACAGTATTTGGAAAAGAATAAAAAAAACAGTTGATTAAAAGACTATTTATCTAACAGTTTACAACGTTAATATAGACAATCAAGTAATTATGATTTACAGCTGTCACTTTTGACAGTACCTATCAATGCAGGTAAAATGTTTTGTTAACTGCAAACAAATTTTTTATTTATTAAACCTCACTTTCGCAGTTCAAAAAAATGTATTTTTATATAAGAATATCAGAAGATAGAATAGCTATATTTTAAATGTGTCTTTGAATGGTCAAATTTAAGCCAGAAGACTTGTCATGCCTAAGAGTAGACTCCACACAAAAATATGCTGGTAATTTACTGTATGAGATTGTAATCCATTAAAGGCATAGAAGTGGTTTGTAAAAACGAAATGGGGCATAGAAAGCCTACAGCGATATAAATGAAAAACATAACCTAAATATCTGCTACCAGCAATGTAAACAACTATACTTCTAACACACAGAGTTTCTAGGTTACCACCCTTTATAAAGTTTGGTTGTACATATTCATAGAATTGGACAAACTGTGAGGCAAGATTGTGTGTGTCACACCATATGACCCTGCCAAATATGTTAGTATAATTCCAGTATGAAGGACGTTTCGGAAGGTCCTTCCTACTCAAATCTTACTTTAGCTTAGTCATATTGTGCCAAATATTTTTTTTTTACCTGCAGATGCAAGGCTAGGTCATGCTAAATGCTTTTGAAGCAAGTGTTAGGACCTAACTAGTGCAGTAAGTAAATAAGTTGGCTTTGTTAAATTTGCATAGCTGGTGTAGTTGAAATAAACAAATTGATAATTTTTACAATCCATTTTAATTCAATATTATTATTTTTCCAGGTTTATTTTATTTAATGAAGATATAAATGAACTATAATAGCTAACTAAAGTGTATTATCATTTAAATTTAAATAAACGATGAATCCTGAAAGCAGTTCTGCAAAAACTCCCGACCAAGCTCCCCTAAGCAAGTATTTTTCCCAAAATTCCGCAACCTCACCAGCGGCAAGTTTCTTTGATCACATTTCATCATCCGTGAATGGACCAGCAATGATGACCAGTGTACGGGAAAGCGCATCTACCCAAGACCTTTTCCAAGCTGCCAGTAGTTTGTCCACAACTACAGTTCTATCCCCTACCAGTTCTGCCACCACAACTGTTACATCAACCACCATTATTGATGCATTTCAAAAACCTTTTAAAAGTAAAAATAATCTTGAAAAAGTTGCCACACCTACAACGGAGAATGCAGATACCACTAACGGCAAATTAGAAGAAAATAATCTTGCTAAAACCCCAATTCAGGAGGAGCCTATAGTTTGCAGAATATTCGCATCTCAGGAAGCGCCAATTAATTCCAATGTTTCATCGAGTAAAAACTTTTTTGATATGCTTGGAACTACGCCAACACAACAGCCAAACGCAACAGCTGCGGTAACTCCCTCTCTGTTAGGAATAGATCAGCAGGTTACTGGACTGCCCATCAGTGGTGCTAGTAGTATAGTAACGTCACCAGATTTCCCGGCAACTACCGATGGGTCATATTTAAGCCCGTTGACACCAACTGGTGAAGAACTGGATTCGATATTGAATGACGATACTTTCAACCAAGGGTCAATTCTCCACCCCAGCGAAGGGGACAGACAGAGAGATGCCTGGATTCCATCTGACCGGACAAGGCAAGCTCTAATAGCTGCGGCCACATCACCTCCTGGGACATTCTTTCCAGATCGCGAGCTGTTAACTATGCCTGGAGTAGTCATGGAAGAAGATATGGTAAGTTGAGCAGAACCCAACATTCCAAACACTCTTGAAGAGTGAACTTAACAGGGTGGCTAGATTTACCCTTTTGGGACTACAATAAAGATAATATCAGGGCCGGATTTAACTACTAGTCCTGGGCCTAGAACACAACTCTCTAGGGGGCGCCACTTGAAGGGTGAATGCTATGGCAATTCCACCAAGATTTTTTTTGACAATTTAATAAACAAGTTTACATAGAAATAAGGCATTGAGTAGGTTATATTTAACAAATTGACAGACATTTTTTGTCTATAATAGCCGTCATTGACCCCGTTTGAAGGTATTCGGTTACATAACGTACAAAAGAAGCTGATCATGTTGCGACCAATACTGCCATTTCTCCTTCAAAATTATTTTTGTTAGTTAAAAACTGTATCTATTTAGTGAGCAATTTATCTATTTATAATATTTAGCATGTTAGTATATCCAAAAATATAAAGCAGGCAGTAAAAAGAATATATTAAATTGGCCTAATTATAAGATAATTATTTTTGTTATTTGGAAATGTTATTTACCTACTCAAATTATGCGGCCTTACACTAACAGGCTAAAATTTGTAGGTAGCGAAGTTATTTTTAATACCTGAAATTTAATTCTTTTTTGTTTTCCTGGTAGATTCTATATCTAAAAATAGGGGAGAAAGAGGACCCCACCATTGAGAAGGCTCTATTGATCTTAGACATGTAAATCCGGCCCTGGATAATATATGGCTTATTTTGGGCACATATGGAGTAGGTACATTCATCATAGGAGTGGTGGTAACTGACAGCAGAAGCTGTAACTTGAAAACGGTTCAAAGAAAAATATAATTTAAAAAAAATTGTTTGTTGTGAAAGTTTTGACTGCCAAAATTGACACATCAATATATGGGTGGGGCTAATGCTTTAGATCTTGGTCATTCGACCTTATCTAACCTCTGCTCTCCTGGCTCATGAAGGAATTCATTTCTGTGGTGGGTACACCATTAAGACGAATTCCACTATCCCCAGATGATAATAGGATGATACGTGAAAATGATGATGGTGGAAAACAGAGGTAGCAATGTCTACAGTTTAATGTGGGTTCCGAACATCGGTGGGGGTCTGGAATTCCACACATTCACAAAGCGTGAAAGTACACATTTTGCCAGAGGTGAAAGAAGGGTTTGATAATCGGATAAATCTGTACTGAGACCAGGATTTGAACCCCAGATCACTAAAATAGAAGTCTGACACCTTACCCCTAGACCGTCAGGTCCCCTCACAAATCGATTGTCAGCTTAGAGGTAAAACTAATTAAATACATTTTCGCTCGAAATGAGTTTACATGTGTGTATATGTTAAAATTTCAAGATCTATAAGAAGAGAAAGTCATTAAGTGTGTAAACTTATATCTATCTATTATTTTTTAAATACGAAATCATCAAATACAACTTTGAAAGATTCTTGCTAGGTAAAAGTCATCATTCACTTAGTATAGCTCCAAACATTGAAAATGCTACTTAGTGAGCTATACCTCTAAACCGACAATATATGGTTTTGCAGATAATCTGTTTTAGTAAATGGACATATAAGAGTAGGCTAGATATGATAATAGCACTTGGTAGTTGTCATTAATTACCACCACTCCTGTGGTAAATGAACTAAATTCATCCATTTTGACTTCATTACCTTCCTCTACCTAAACTTGTGCCATACCTTGCAGTAAGGTCAGACATTGACTCAACCATTCAAGTGTTAGTCTTGTTTTCACTCTCCTTCTTAATGGGTTACATCTTCATTAGAGAATTTTATAGATTAAAACTAGTTATTTGTTTTTGTTTTAGTCTTTTACTTTAACGCTATTATTATATTATTAGTTGTTCTGTCTTTTAACAGATCCAGTTTTAAACTCATTAATCTACACAATCTTCACAACTGGTTTCTTCATACCATACTTTTGGGGGAACTGGAATTGGCGGATCGTCGTCCCCCNCGTCCCCACCCCCCATACCGAGATAGTAATCAACGTGATCACATGGTTCTCAGTTTACCAGTTAGCCACATTCTCAGCTGTGTTGTGCAGTTAATAAAGGACATGTGGAGCCCTGTTTCTGTCTTGGTCGCCCTAATACAAATATTATGTACGTTTAGATTTACTTCCTCAGAGTGTTCGTTGTGAACCTATCACACACACACACACACACACACACAGCTGAAATGTTTCAGGGTGATTAAGATACTTCCTATGATTGACCATTATAACAATACAAAGGTAGGTAAATCAGAAGATAAAAAATACTCTCCAAATAAACACATCATTGGCTCACGCTACAGCTCTCTCCACAATTGAAAGAGCTATTGTGTGAGCATTAACAGTAAAACAATACTATTGAGACACTACTGCCATCTATGAGCAAATGTGAAAAATATATGGTTATGAATATGGTCAGTGTCATATTTTAATATAACAACTATACTTGTAGGTCCTAGACGGTAGGTCAGGAGGTGGCAACCTACAGCACACGTACCAAGATTGGCACATGGAACGATTTTCATTGGCACGCTGAGCAATTTGAATAAAAAATAAACAAAACCTTAATTTTTATTTAAAATCATTGATGTGAGTAATCATTTTAGTAAAGTGTTATATGTTTCAATGATTCAATAGCTTTGTTTCGAAATTTCAAAATAATGTCTTCAGAACTTAAATTTTATAAGATCTACTTAAATTTGTTTTCATGGTTGTACTAGTTAACTAGTATAAAACGATTTGGTTGGGCTTAGATTGGTTGGCACGTTGAGGGAAATTGCATTAATACTTCGGCACAACTTAACTGAAAGTTTGACGACTCCTGTTATAGGTCATATGACAAATCAGGGCCACGTTACCTTCACTAAAACATATTAATATACACGCATTACACATGAACACAAAAACTTATGTAATATACAAAAATTGTGATGTGGCACTTTTATTGTCATTTCTGAGATAGTGCACTAAAACTATCCAAAATATTTCTGGCGGTAAAAAATCATGTGTAATTTTGTATTCGCAGGTGGACACAGTTCATGAGATGGTGAGTCACTATCTCGGGGAAGCGGAGGCTGGCAGGCGCAATGTGTTAACCGCAAACGATGTGACACAGGATGAGAGAGGGCTACGCGAACTCATTCAGGTATTGCGGCTTAACGTTTACAATCTCGGCACTCATCCTACCCGCTTTGATGGCCGCGTGGGCTAAGTCGTCTTTCTCGCAATAGACTGATGATGATGGGGAGATCAGGGTTCGAATTCAGGTCGAGTATCCTGAGAGTAGTTTTTACTAAATGGTTTTCCACTCTCCCTCCACACAAATGAGGGTACACTTCCTCTAAACTAAATTTTCTCATCCCTAACCTTTTAACACAATTTGTACAGATGCGTATAACCTGAACAGGTTGTAAGACGCAGTGCTAAAAAACAACTAAAAAGCACTAATCTTAGTATTTCATGGTGATAGCTGTCGATTGGCAGAAAATAAATGGGTAGGAACTGTGTGATTAGCCACTTTACTTTTCCATCAATTATTGTTTCCAGCCTGTGGTCTGGTTCAATTTCTTTATTCAGGTAATATATTTTCCACTACCGGCTGGCCATGCCTGTCGTAATGATTAGCTACTAGGTTTCACAATTACTAGTCCAAGGGGAAGAAATGCTTTCAACCGAGTATTTGAAACTGGTACTTTGCAATCATTGACTACAATGTTGTACAACTATATAACTTCACATTTTGAGCATATCCGAAATAAAATGATTAAAATATTGATTTAATAATGTATAATCTCATAATTTTTTATCTGTAACTTTGTAATAATTTTCAGGCTGGTTGTTTCCGAGCAGCTGTTAACCTGACAAGTCAATTGTTAACAATTTATGGACAAGGAGCGGGGAGAGCCGGCCATCCCAGTAAACACACTGTGCATTCTATACAAGTGAGACATTTATGTATTTTATTGTGTAGGAAAAACAAATGAACAGCTTAAGTATAAATATAAATAACCAAGACAACATAATACATTACCGGTATTCTCTGAATTAATTTGTTAGGTTCCGTTGTTCAGTCTAGCCTCCAAAACTAAAAATATTCATACTCGCTTGTGTAAATTTTAGTAATGGTTAGTGAGCAACTCCCAAGGGATTCTTGTATCACCCCGAAATCATGGACCACAGGTGAAGATTTATCATACAGGAGATAAGTTTTTAGCATCGCATCTTACTACTTGTTCAGGTTGCACGCGCATGTACTAATTATGCTAATGGGTTAGGGATGAGGAAGGTTGAAAACCCACTCCGGTTGTCTCGCATGGTTTAACGCGCTACTCTCGTGTTATATTAGACCGCCGATAACGGGAAGAACGAAGTTTGAATCTCAGTTGGGTTGATTGAGGGTAGTTTTTTTACAAAATAGTTTCCCACTCTCTCTCTCTCCATGCAAATGCAGATACACTTCCTTTAAATATAACCTCTCTAATCCATAAAAACCATCAACGTAATAAGTATATAGGTGTACAAACCAATCAGGTAGTAAGACGTGGTGCTTAAAAGAAAAATATTTTCTTGCAGTTGTGGTTCACACGCTTGGCGTTATTGGTGAAGCTTCGTTCCTTCTCTTTGGCCGAGGTGGAATCCGAACCATTTGGGGACCTGGATCGTCCCGATCTTTATTTCCAGTTCTACCCAGAGTTGTACGGCGGACGCCTGGGCTCCATGGTGCCGTTCGCATTCAGACTGCTTCTTGCCGAGCTACCACAATACACTGGGAAGTATAAAGACGCTCTCAACAAGCTACATATACTACTAGCCACTGTCCGCAAGGTGACGATTAGTGATATATTTTAGTACAACTCTTTAAGTGAATACACTAGGGGTGTGCACAGTTTTGAATAGTTGTTCACTTCGATTCGAAAGTAAAATTCAGGATTCGACACTAAATTTATCATTTTAAGACAAAATATTTTAATTATGTTTGAAATATAACATTTTGTAAATTTAAATAGTTATGAAAAGTACAGTAGTTATATTCGACATTAAATATATTTTTTTAATATTTGAACTTTGATTCAGCTTCAAGAAAATTTCATATTATTCAATTCTACTTTTCTTCGAATTTAAAAAGTGGACTTGGCATACCCCTAAAAGACACTTTTTACTTTTTGAGGGACATTTTATTATACATGGGATAAGGTACAGGATAGAAAGAGTGAGAACAGATAGAATAATTGAAAAGAATAAGTCTTTTACAATTAAAAGAGAAACACAGCTCACACTTTACATTGCTGCCACTGGACTGAGAATGAGTGGTTGCCTATTGAATAAAATCAAGCATTACCTCTCGATCCCTTGACCTAGATTCCCGTTATTTTGGAACTTATCAAGAGGGAGTATGTAACACTCAATGTAACTTCCTAAACAAGGAAACAAAAATAATTAAGGAAATAAGTAATAAATAATAGGGTATACTTACTTAGAGCATTAAGAACTCGTAAGTTCATTGGTGTACTTACAAAATTACATCACCTATCTCTATTTTGACCTAGTTCTATCCATTCCACCTCATTACACCATATCCCTCTCTTGAGCTAGTTCTATCCAGTCCACCTCACTACACCCTATCCCTATCTTGACCTAGTTCTATCCAGTCCACCTCACTACACTCTATCCCTATCTTGAGCTAGTTCTATCCAGTCCACCTCACTACAATCGCTTTCAGGTCCACTCTAATGTTATCCTCCCATCTGCGTCTAGGTCTTACCAATGGTCTCTTCTTATTGGGTTTGCCAGTCGGCAACTTGAACAAGGTTCTAAAATCTCCAATTCCTGCTGCATGTCCTGCCCACCGCAATCTACTTGATTATCCTAACAATGTCTTATGATTAGTACAGGGTATGTAGCTCATCATTATGTAACCTCATTGACTGCCTAGCAGACTCATCCATTTCTGGACCAAATATATTCATAAACACCTGGCTTTCGAACACCCTACATTTGTTTTTGTCATGCAAGACTACGTTTCACACCCATAAAGAACACCCTGTAAAATTATCATTGTATATTCTGAGTTTAATATTGCATATAAATAGAAAAATGAGAAAAATAGCTTTTATGTTAATTGTTACTTTTACACCTCCCTATTTATATGTCCTAACATTAAGAAAGTTGCGTTGCGCTTTTTACACTACCTTCTGATGAGTTTTTTTGAATGAAACTCGGGTTGAGGGATCAAGAGTTAGCATTTGATTTTGTTCAAGAGGCAGCCATTACCTTTCTGTCCAGTGGCAGCTGTGTAATGTGTGAACTATGTTCTACTTTTCATTGTAAAAGACATATTGTGTTAGTTTATTTAATAAGTTTCTATTGAAAACTTTCCTGTACCTTCTTCCAAAGATAACAAAATTATATATTCTAAAAGTTATTTTTCTACTCTAGTGCAATTTTATAGTTAAAATTGAACATTAATATACACTTTCTCTGGAGATAGTCTTATCCACGGCCACCTACAGTTAATAGGCTTGAAACGTAAAAAATTGGCAATGACATAAAAGTCAGACCCGAACCATAGTACCGCCAACCAGCTCGGTGAGATTGCACTGTCACAACATAGTGTGTTTTTGCTAAACCATTATATCGGATGAGCTGGAGCTAGTCATTAATAAATGGTAATATTTTAGTGTTAAAATAAAAGTTGCTTTAATAGTTTTAATCTGCATCTCACTTAAATAGTTAAATAGCTCTTATTGAAAAAATATTTTTGTTCTTTGATATATATTTTATTACATATATATACTGTACGTCTTTCCTGTAGGACTACCTTCTATAATGTATCAAGTATTTTTTGGATCAGGTGTTGAATAATCTGACGGCTGGTCTTTGTGAAGACGGCAGCCCTGCGGAGCTCAGTACAGCAGACCGGTCAGAGTCCAGGAAAATTTGGAAGAGTCGAGAAGCAAGGGTACTGCACTCTATTATCAACTGTGCCCTCTATCAAAAGGTGAGAAGAATATCAGAATTGATTGCATACAAAGCATCTTGGCAAAACTTTACTCTTTAGATTGGTCACTATGATAACATTGATTGTGGTATTTTTATAGGCATTTACAAAACCTATATCCAAATTATAATGGACTTCGAATCATATATAATTTGCCTCTAGATACTCCATTTTAACTGTTTGGCCATAATGTTTAGTGAGAACCCTTGGAGGTGCATGTTTCTGGAAGACCACTCTAATACTTTTGGCCAAAGTATTTTTATTATTATTTAGCACCGCGTCTTACTACCCGTTCGGGTTATACTCTTCAGTACTAATTACGCTAATGGATTAGGAAGTGGGAAGGTTAAATTTAGAGGAAGTTTACCTGCATTTTTGTGGAGGGAGAGTGAAAAACCATTTAGGAAAAATCACCCCCAGTTCACCCAACCGAGACCTCGATTTCTCCGTCCTCAGCAGTCAAGCTCAACACGAAACTAGCGTGTTAGCCAACAACGCCACTGAGGCGTGTTGCATTTAGTAAACTTTGCTATCCTTGAAAATGTCTGTCGTCACAGGACTACAGTTTGGCGGTGGAGGTGTTGGAGTTATTGTTGAGGTCTCATGACTGGGGAACCAACCACAAAAGAGCTCTGCAGTCAGCACTAGGCAGAGTGTATCTACAATTGGGAGACGTCGCAGGAGCAGAGAAGAGCTTGGCAACTGCCAGGGAATTGCGACAACAACAGAGGTACACATTAGGAACAAATAGCTGTATAGTTTGCCAATCCGACACCTTAGTTCAGACGGTAGCGTGTCTACTTACTGAGCTAAGGGTCACGGGTTTGATTCTCGTCATGGCCAAAAATGTATCATTGGTGAAATATGAGGTTACCCTTTAATAATGATAAATTAACGATCGGGGACTGGATGTTGTGCCTGTCCTAGTCTTAAGTTAGATTATAAGGTATATGAAGCTACTAAGGCCTAGGTAGCCGGTAGTGAAAAAATATATGACTTTAATATAAAAAAAAAACCAGACCATAGGCTGGAAACAGTAATGGATGTAAAAACCTGGTATAAAAATTATTATTTACATAAAATACTTAAAGTTAATAACTGCAATGGCTGTATGCACAAACTATAAACAAGTTTTTAAAAATATATGATAATTCAAATTTAGATTTTTAACCAAATTTAATGCCATACAAGATAATCAGACAAAAGGAACTATTGGGGAATTGTCGTTAATGTAATTATATCTTCAAATTTCTTTCAGATTGATTTAATTAGACATTTTCGATATTTGATTGAAAATTTCCATTACTTGAATTTCGTGAGTTTCGGAGGGAGCTGGGGGGATCTGAGTCGAGTTTGATCAAAAATTAAATTAAAACCCATGTTTTTTTTTAATACTTGCACAACCTTACTTTACACTAAAGGAGAAATATATATACAATACTGTTTTTTTTTAAGAACCCCTGTGCCTAGTACACCTGACTTACGCGACCTTGTGGATCGAGGATTGATGGCTGTTGCGCAAAATGCCTTTCAAGAAGCATACGACTGTTTTCAGAAAGCATCGGCCCTTGAACCAACCAACATCATGGTATGTTTCTAAACATATTATAGAAGTCTCTGCGATATGCTACTATAAACTATCCTCCAATCTTTTTTTTTTTAATATGAAAACCTTTTAGAACTACAATACAAAATGTGGTATCTGTCACCATCGGCCTCAATTGGAAGGCTTGTTAGTATAAACACCTGATATTGTGAGAAGTGAGTGACATAACGAAAAGTGTGAGTTTTGTTGTGATGAATCTTTAAACAAGAGTAGGAAACCGGGCCGAAAGCTGGTTGATTACGGAAGATCGTAGCTAGGAGGTCGCACTGCTGGTCATGAGGCCATGCAGGCTAAGTCGTCAGGTTCACCAAGTATCAGTCGAGACTGCTACTCAAGCCCAGGGAACCAGGGTCGATGTCCGGCCATGGGCCATCTAGTTGTCAGCCAGGCCATAGGTAAAACCTCATACCAACTCGTTCAGTCACTCGCTTCTCTATAACCACTAAGGTCTTCATCGTAACTTCACTCTAACATCACATTTGTAGTAAAATGGTAATATTAATAAACCTTTGAAAACCCAAGACTAATGTCAATCACAAATCCCCCAGCAAGTATTTATATCAGTCCTCTATAGCGATGACATATCTTTTAATTCTGGTTACGATTATAGATTTTAGAAATAACTAATAAGTCGAAGAAGGTACTGGCTGAGAGATAAAAAAAAAAGTGAAAGGTAATTTTTTTTAAGAGATAGAACTATACATTTCATTATTTGCTTAAAAAAATTGGGTAAAAATTCCCTTCACTTCTTGCTACATTGTCAATTAAGGTGATTGGCCCTTTTCATTTGGCGTGGAAATACCTAGCCATGGAAACAAACAAGAATTTGTATTGTTTTGCAATTTTATTTTCGGAAACGGTTTGTTCAAGAATAGAAGCATGTTGATTAAGTTATACTTTTTATATACACACTTCCTCTATAATAAGCCAATCACAATATTTCCACTTAATCGGCGCGAGCTGTTCTGCTAAAGTTCAACTATTCTCTACTTTGTCCGCTCTGCTCGAGATGTGGGGCACAGTAGAACCAATCAAATCTCAGAACCAGCCATGTCAAATTAGTGTGCATGCACTCTACAGCCAAAAGCTAGCAGACAGTTTAGTTGGTCGTTGTGAGGAGATTTGAAATAACTCGTTAACGTAAAACGTGTATCAATATATTGGCAGTATAATTTGTAAACAACCATCGGGACAATGATCTAAAATACATGTTTATCCACTAGAAAATAAAATGTGTTGATAGTCAGATGTTTTAAAGCGTTGCAATACATCATGGGTCAACTTAAAGTGTGTAAATTACTGGGCAGATTCTTCTTTATATTTTTCGGTAAACATGTGAATCAAGCTTTAGTCAGACTAGAGAAGTAGTTCCAGAAAATGACACAGATTATTGTATTTAAACCCCTGTGTTCCAACAGTGACTGATATTTTCTCGCTGATCACCTTTACTATAGTAAAATAATTTATTTCTACCATATAGTTAATTATACTACTACTAAAGCAACTTCAATGTAATTTGGCTAGAACTGTTTTTTTTTTTTCAGTTTTCTAATCACTATAACTATGTGTGTTAGAAATAAAATACATTTTAGGTACAGAATTATTTTTAATATATAAAATGACTACACCCCACATCGTGTCCGTTTGGGTAGTCTAAATTTATCTTTACCTCTGTTTATGTTGCAGTTGATGAATAACATGGGTGTGTGCCTACTCTACCTAGGCCGCCTTAAGGAAGCACTGGTCCATCTAGAAGGAGCAGTCAACAATAACCCCACACGAGGTCTCCACGAGAGTCTGCTCCTTAATGTGTGCACATTATATGAGCTCGAGAGTTCCTTCAGCAACCAGAAGAAGCTCAATATGTTGCGGCTGCTCAGTCGCTACAAAGGCGACGGCATCTGTGTCAGCTGCCTCAAGCTCTAAATGTAAATGGAGCGGATTATAAACGTGATATATATTCATTTCTTCTGTACCCCAAGCTCTTGTTTTATTTCCCATGCCAAAATAACAATCTAAATCATACTTTTATGGTTTAATCTTTATTTTTTATTATTATTATTATTAGGTTTTCTATATTATGTCATTCCTTTTGTCAGTGAACTTAACGCCAATGCACCCTGTCATCTGCTTCCTCCTTGAGCTCCCAGAATTTTCTTCTTTCCTTCAAGTCATCTAATATTTGAATCTTCCTTCTTCCTAAGCTCCTCTTTCCCTCAACCTTTCACTCTATGATATCATGCAGATTACAGCTCTTCTTAAGGATAGGTTTGGTCTAGTTTGCTTTGTACCGAAGAATCATATCCAAAATGGTTCTCTTCTTAAAGGATTTCTTCATTTGTCACTCTTTTCTTTCCACCTGGTCTTCTCAAGTAGTACATTTCAAAGCGCTCCATGTATTTCTTTTCCATCTTCCTAAGAGTCCAAGTTTCGGCTACATAGATGCTCCACATATATCATTTCAACCGTTTCTTCCTTGTTTTAAAACTCAACTTGCTGGTCTGCAATTACCACTCCTTGTTAAAGGTTTCCTTGGCCATGGCAATAATCGACCTAATGTCCTTGGTACAGTAAGCATCCTTTGCCAGCAGACTTCCTAGGTACTTGAACATCTCTATATTTTCCAATGCCTGGTTTCCGATTTTGAGTTTTAACAGCTCTTTAATTTTTTTGAAATCGTCACTTTTTTACTTTTCCTCATTGATCTCCTAACCATCTTCTTTCTCCCTGTCTCCACCAGCTGGTCCATCATTTCTTCTTTATTTTTGACCAGGAATGCTAGATTATCTGCGTATTTTATTGTGTTGATGATGCATCCTTCTATCATAAAATTGTTATGTTCCTCTACCCTGACTAGCCACTCTCCATACAAGTTGAATCAAGTTCAATAGACTGGAGGACAAAACAGCATCCCTGCCTCACCTATACTGCTGTCCCAGATAGAGGTTTTAAATTAGTCTTATGTCCCTCCAGTTGTTGCCGATATTCTTGAGTATTTCCATCATTTTCTTCCACTGCACCCCATAAACACCCTTTGTCAGTCAATGGAACCAATATAGACCTCTTCCTTGACTTCCAGCACACACTCTGAAATGATTCTCATCATCTCGAAGGCATCTCTGGTTCCTTTTCTGAATCCAAATTGGTTTTCTTCAATCACACTCACTATTTTCTGTTCCGGTAGCCTGCTGAGGCCAGATAAGGAGAAATAATGATAAAGGTGATAAATTTAAAGAATAGTGTTATTTAGCACAGCATCTTATTACCCGTTCAGGTTATACACATATATACTAATTATACAATGGTTTTAGGGATTAGGCAGGTTATATTTAGAGAAAGTGTGTCCGGATTTGCGTGGAGAATGTAAAGCCATTTTGTAAAAACCACCTTCACTACAATTGATCGAGATTCAAACCTCAATCTCCCTGTCATCGGCAGTCTAGTCTATTACAAGAGTATCGCCGCGTCTTAAGACCATGTGACAACCAAAGCGAGATAAAAGGATATTTAAAAGGAAATGTACCAGTTTGGAGAGAGAATGTAATAATCACATTGGGTAAACCAATTAGACTAACCCTTTTTTGAAAACACTTTTAAATAAATCTAGTTTGAGTGCAGTATTATTTAATTTATAGTGTATGTTAATAAATTATGTACAAACTATTATTTGTATATATGTATAATATAATTTATATGAAGGTGATGAAAAGAGAATAAATAGCATCATGATTTGTTTTTATTTTTAATATTAGTTGGTGAAAGATGTGTTCCTGCAGTGAATATAAGGTTGGAGAAAATTTAATTTACATCAATGCTGTGTTTCGAACATACCTTTAAGGGTGTGTTTACATTAAAAATATATTAATTTCAAGTATCAACCTATATAATAATATAAACCCTACTTAATATGGTGAATCTTGAAAAAAAATAATGTAAACTGCTCTATGAAAAATAAAGTATGATAAAATAAGTTTTTTTTTATTTCCATTCAATGTTATTTACATATCTAAGTAACTACTCTTCGATTCTAAGACTCCATCAATTGTAAGACGCAACTTAATTGTTTAGTACCACCAACAAAAAAAGAAGTTATCTTTTATTTAAATAATATTTTTATTACAGAATTCAATTTACTAACACCACAATCCAGGCAGTATCTTATGTATCAGTATCTTAATCAATATTAGTTTTATTCGTCAATATCTGCATCTGAATCAATCAGAGTCTACTTCATCTTCAGAGTATGATTCTTCTGAGCCGTCTTAATCGCCATTCTCCCATAATACCTCATCTTATGAGCTGTCTTTATCGCCAATCTCCCATAATACCTCATCTTATGAGCTGTCTTTATCGCCATTCTCCCATTATACCTCATCTTCTGAGCTAACTTTATCACATTTCTCCCATAACACCTTGTCTTCTGAGTCATCGAGAGCGTTGGTGATGCAACATTTTTTTAAATGAATGTTGCACTATTATTTCTGGGATTAGCTTCCAAGCTGTTGATACCCATTTTGCCAATTCTGATGCTGGCACTTTCTTAATTTTCCTAAAAGGTGTCAGCGGAAGATTGTCAGTCAACAGATAACAAGTGAGAAGAGCAAAGTGGAAGAGAGTGCAGGAAGAAGAATGGTGGAAGGATAGAGGAAAATGGAGGCATTTTACTAATCTGACCTGGTCACAGGCTGGAAACAGATGATGATGCATAGCTCTTTGCACTTCTCAAAATCTTATAGTGTTCAATATATTAATATATTTATTTCTTTGAATAATGACAAAAGTTTAGATCGAGGATAGTGTGAAATAAAAATGCTTTTTTAACACAATTTTCATTTCAATGTCAGCGACAAATAATATATAATTATATACAATAAATCTCAGGGTATATTACATCAACCATTTCCCAACTAAATTATTTAGATTTCATTTTATACACTACCTAATTGGGGCACCTGTCACAGTAAATAAATATTCAAATGAAAACGGAAAAAAAAATGTTCAAAAATAGTTTGGATGTTTGAATTCAACGTTTTATTTCATCTTCCTTGGCTTTAAATATTCACTTGTAATTATAGCGTCAATCAGAAAATTATTCTTCATCACTAGGTAGCCATATATTATCCTAACTGCACAGTCACATACTATTAGGATTAGACACTATACACAAATACAGAAGAAAATTGTGTATTTTATCAATATTAAATAGATAAATACAATATTGCAGGGTAGATTTTAGATTGGGCCAATAAGAACATTTCAAAATCTTTAACAAAACATGTCTGACATTATGTATTAGCCTACATTATTTTTTACAGAAATCAAACACAGTATTACGAGACTATGTGTAAACCTATATAATGCTAATATATATTTTTTTCTCATAGAGTGTCTTAAAATTAATGTTGAGTAGCATCTGATTTTGGCTTGCCATACTGTTTCTCCCACATCTCAACAAACTGCTTCTTGCGAATTTCTCGGCGAGCAAAGTATTCAGGGTAGCGAGCTTTCTCTAAGGGATGCCAATAGTCCAACACCCAATCAGGATGTTCCACCACCCGCTGGTACGCCGAACCACCAGGGGACCTTGCGACTGAAACATAACATTAACTGTTTGGCAACCTGTCATAAAACCAAGAGAGAGAAAATTACAGGGAACTTGGGTGTTGGGTGCGTGTCATGATATTTATGATGAGTAGTTAGTGTAGGCATGAACAACACAGGGTGTTTAGGATTGAGCCTACTAATTAAGTTAACTATGACCCCTAAAGAGCAAATGGTCTAATTCTGCAATGCTTATGAGAGATATTCAACAATTGTTGATAGCAACATGTGAAGAAAATTAAACTATATGTTTGTGCCGGAGCAATATTCTATTTATTTTGCCATTAAAACTGCAAAAACACTGGCCTTTTCTCACGTCTCCTTCCTTCCATACCACCCTAAATGGAGGGAAAATTGTTTGTAGTGCTATCAGTGCAGTTGGCATCATTGAACCCTGTGGGATCCAAACGGTCGTCCAATAACTGTTTCCTAGGTGTGTTTCTACTATGTACAGTAGTACTTCCTAAGCAAGCGATCTACAAAGTCTTTTCAGTATAATTTAGCTAATTATAATGACATTAGCCCCCTTCCCCGTAAAAAAAAATATTGTAAAGAATCCTGTAATACAAAGCTTCAAATCATCCATCATGTCAATATGAAAACAAAACTTTTTTTTTTACTTTTTTTTTTTAAAATACAGTCCTACCATCACTGTATAGCCCCCTCCCTCTTTTTATCCTCCCTCCTATTTTCATCTCATTCCTCTATAATTTTGTTTACACTAGACGCGAAAGGAATTGTGTTTACACCAATCAAACAAATTGTTAAAATCAAATTAATTTGTCAGCTTCCTCCACTTTCATTTTCTCCCCTCATTTCCCCAAATTTTATTTTAATCTTTTTTTTTTTTTTGCAT
>CABFVZ010000269.1:231131-286548 GCA_902151445.1 Timema monikensis | reverse complement strand
GTTTTTTTTTTATTTATTAATTATTTTATCTGGTTCTCATATTACCTAAAAAATAAAAATAAAGCTTTGTAGTTCAAACTTCTTAACAATATTTGAATTTTGCACAAGCTTGCATACTAAGATAATAGTGCTTTTTGGATTGAATATCTATTAACTGCAACTAAAGATTAGCTAGACCTGTATATCTTAGACCTTGGTCATGACCAACATTATATTAATAAAATGGCCTGATTTAAAAAAATTCTCATGCAGGATTACGAAGCAAAAAAAAAAAGCCATAAAGGACACGTGTCCCAATCCGCTAGAATAATATTTTGACGTATATTTATAATTATAAACCTACGCCACTATCACACATTGACATATTAAGGTTTAATTATGTTGTTGTTTTTAACCTAGGAAGAGTCTGAATTTTGCACTACAAAATAATATAATAATCGGTAAGAAAATTAGTTTATTATTAATTTAATTATAACTATTTTAACTACACCATTAATATCTTTCGCTATTTTCAATTTCAAAACATTTCATCATTCATTAGCTACATCACAGTTTTTGTTGTTTATGCATAATGTAATGCAAAACGTAAAAATGAATAGGCCTATAGAATATTAATGTCTTCACCCTACTTTCATTGTGTACTATTGCACAAAACAGAATAAGTCTTATCGTTCATACAGCCTAATATTATTGAACGAACTATATAATATGGCGAGTCTCAAGCCTCACATAAAAATATTAATTAATGTATAATGAATGTTAAACAACTTGACTATTGTGTTATTATTAGGTACTTTAAGATTAAACACTTATTTATTATTACTTTTTAAAATGACTGCTTGTCTACTGACAAGTTATTAATAGGGCCCTTACACGATCTCTCAGTTCAGGACTGATCGTCTAACAGTATACCAGTATTTACAACAAAACCGTACATAGTCAATCTTAGTGTCATTATTTTTATCAGTCTCAGCCCCTGCATGCAATGTGCAACAACAATGATAGTAAGAAAAAGGTGTGTGCAGTTTAGGTTTGCTACTAAAACTGAAGGAAATACTGACGAGTGCTTGCATGCAGTATTACTGTCAGTCTCTCCCGCCACTTACAAGACTCAAGTGATCTGAAAATTCATATCACATCAGTATTCCCTTAAGTCCGTCCATCAACAACGTACTGCCTCTACATGATCAGTCAGACTTAGTATTAATTATTACTCTATTTATAGTTTGTAATTATTTACTTTCAAAAAGGTCAGAAACAATCCAAGCTATATATGTGTAATTTCCACTCAAATATCCCTTTCCAAAATTCGACCACCTTTAACTAGACACAACTTTCCCATTTCAGGAGTGAGTTAAAATGAGTGACATAGCCCAATGGTTTAAGAACCTGCCAATCTTCACCCGTTATTGGCTCGGCCTCACAGCTGCCTTTTCCCTTCTCGGGAGATTTGGTCTGCTGAGTGCTAAGTATCTCATACTACAATATGAACCGTTCCTCAAAGGGTTCCAGGTATGTTATTGATGGTGAACTGACTGTGTCTTGTGGGTACGCTAATATACAGTTTTGTTGGTTTATAGATAGAGGTGTGTGAAGATCACTTTTTAAAAGAGCCGTAACTCGAAACACTTGAATCAAAATTTAAGCTAAAGATGAATATATTTATTAAAAGAAAAATAGCATTGCATCTTAACTCCTGTTCAGGTTAGCCTGTACGCTTCTATTAGCACGTCTTTCGGGTTATATGCTTATGCACTAATTACTTTAACGGGTTTAGGGATTAGGAAAGATATATATATTTAGAGGAAGTGTACTCGCACTTGCATGGGGGGAGAAGGGCAAACCATTCTGGAATAATCATCCTCACTGCACCCGACCGAGGTTTGAACCTCATTCTCACCATCATCGGCAGTTTATTCTAACACGAGAATAGCGCCTTGGACCATGCAGCCACCGAAGTTGGTCTTCAGGTTAAACTCATATACTAATTACATTAATGTGTTAGGGATGAGAAAGGTTGAATCTAGAGGAAGTGTATCTATATTTAAGGAACCCACCCTTAGTACACCCAATCGAGATCCAAACCTTGATTTCTCTGTCAGCAGCAGTCAAGTTCAGCGTTTCACAAATGGAGTTTAGTGATATAAAATTAAGGGTTCCATGGTTTTTTTTTTATCATCTTGCACATTCAAAGTTAAAAAATACTATTAAATAAGTTTATATCCAGTAGACGAAACAATATTTGGGTCAGTCGCTTTTATGCCACAGCTTTTGTACTAAACTTTATTTGTAATTATAATCCAGAACCTGCGGAGAATTCACTCTACTTAATGGCGCAGATGTTGACACATTTGCTGGAAAATTTGCACTAAGAATATCGTGTGTTGCTGCAACGGGCAATCAAAGTATTTTTACCATTCGCCGGCACATACTTGTGGGAAACTGGGTTCTCACCTTACTCTGTAATCGAAACGAAGTATTGAAGCCGACTTAATGCAGCTCCAGACATGCGAATACAATTGTCACAACAATTAAACTGGATAAGTTATAAGAACTTTCCAATAAAAAACAAAGAATCTGATACCATAGTAATCATTTTTTCTTGAAAGGGACGTATACAAGGCAGCTGCATTTATTTTTAGGACATCAAAAAGAGGAAAAAACATGTATTTGCCTCACCTTCTGAAAAAATGTAACTTTCAATCTAAAGGTATTTGACCTTGAACCAAGAATATTTTTCGCCTGTGCTGCTTTTTAAAAAAAAAATATTATTACATGCTGAAAATGTTTAAGGGGTCCCGTTATGTTGTACAAAATATAAAAGGGCTTCGTGACTAAATTTAATTTTTAAACGCTATTCTAGGCTACTGTGAGGGTAACTCTTTAAACCATGCGGCCACCAAAGTAGATTATTCATCAAGTGCATCTAGATAAAGAAAAAGGTTTAGAAAAAAAAATTACACTTTATTATTTTATGCTGTTATATTTGAATTAATCTATTCTTACGTTATTTATGTTACTCAACTTAATCACTAGTCGGTGTTAAAAGATTGTTTAGTAGCTGTTCTAAATATAATATTTCATATTTAGTAATATATCTTAAATCCACTCATAATTTTGTATTGAGATTTTTGTCTTTCTTCGAATTGTTTCATAGATGTAAAGGCTCTAATGGGTTTTGAAGTTGAAGCAAAGGAGATTTAAATTTCTTCTTTTACATTTTGAAGCTTCACACACCTCTAGTAGTTAAATAATTATATAGTCATATAGCTTAACTATACTTGTAAATGATGAGTAACCCTAGAATTACACAGCAAACTACTTTCTTTAATGCTATAAAAAATAGTTTTGGTTTAGGTATTCTAGAAAACTCTCAACAAATTAGACAAAAATATTATTATCATTATTATATTCATCATCATTATCATCACCATCCTCATCATCACCATGATCCTCATCATCATAATCATCACCACCACCATCCTCATCATTATCATCATCATCATCATATCTAGTCTGTCAGTGAACTTAGACAACCAATGCGCTCTGTGCTTTGCCTCCTCCTTCAGCTCCCAGAATGTCATCATCTAATATGCTAATCCTCCTTTTTCTCTCCCCTCAACCTTTCCCTTAGTGACATCATTGAAAACTACTACAAAGTAGGTTAAAAATATACTTCCGAGACCCAGTTTTAATATGCTACTGAGTAATGTTTCACCAATAAAGATTTAAACTATTTTTAATATCGATTTTGACTAATCCAGGGGTTATGGCAGGATGTAAAAATACACTTTCTTTATTCTGAACTGATTTTAACAAAATCTGATGATTGACATTTTGAATTAGAAGTGTTTTAATTTCAATAGCCCTTTATAAATGTGTGTCACTCAGCATTTTATACAAATATTATTCTTTATAGGCTATTATATTCAATTTTTAATATTGCTTCATTGTTATCATATTTGGATTTTATCTTGTTCCAAGTGCTTTGCAAATAATCCGGTAGTAATCTATTGGTTTTACTTTTGTGAACACTTCCGACAAACATTGGCTCTCATTCATAATAACTTTAAAGGTGTCTTTGTTTCATGAATATATGTTTTTAATATTCTAGCTATGGCGGCCAGTCACGGCAGTGTTCTTCTATCCACTTTCTCCCTCTACTGGTTTTCATTTCCTCATAAACTGTTACTTCCTTTACAACTATTCTTTGAGACTGGAAACAGGTAAGTTTAGTTGGAGATACTTTGGGAAAGCATTTTATACTGAATAGAAACTCGTTGATTCAAAATAATTGGGACAGAAGTTTGTTCCTGGACTATTAACAAAAATACAGAAAGATCGTCGGGGATACAGAGTATTTTCCACAAATTTTAATTTATAGTTAAACGAGTTATATAAAATTTACATTCAATTACAGATACACTCATTGTGTTTCGATCTCACAGTCCTCCGCAGTCTAGCTCAACACGAAACTAGCGTGTTAGCTAACTACGCTACCGAGGGTTCTCCTACAATTATTTTTTAATTTTGAGTTTGCTATCAATAAAACTTATTTCATTTGAGAAAACTTGTTGATTTTTCCCTGGATTTTCCGAAAATTGTGTTCATATTACCCAGAATTTAAGACCACAGGATTTTTAGCCTCACAGCAATTAACTTTAATTTATTTTTCAAATAAAAATGGGTGTTAAGTAGTTTAGTGCAGTGATTATTAAATTTCATTACAGACATTTTCGAAATTGTTAATTTGCTTACAATTTTTTTTCAGTATGTTGTGAGTTAATAAATTTTGTTAATATTTTGCAGGCATTTTTGATGGTCGGCCTGCAGATTATTTCTTCATGCTTCTGTTCAACTGGGTATGCTGTGTTATTGTGGCGCTGTTGGGTGACATTATGGTAAGTTGTTTGCGACTATTGCTAAAATTTAATCTCTCTATGACATTAGTAGAAAAATTTAAAAATCTCAATCATAGAAATACAGTTGTATTTCAGGGTTTCAGTTTTATTTTAATATCGAGGGGGGGAGAAGAATTTAAGAATAAATTTGTTAACATTAAGCTCATCAAGCATAACTCTTTTGATCATAAACCATGTAAGAAATTTTTTTTTCAGTTGGTAGCATGTCTAACTTCTGAGTCAATGGTCTCGAGCTCGATTCCCGACATGGTTAAAAAATTTATTATTGATGAAAATATGGGTTTACCCTTTCCCATTGATAAATTAACAGCCGGTAACTGGATGTTGTTCCTGTCCTAGTCTTAAGATAGATTATAAGGCATATGAAGCCACGACAGGCCTAGCAAGCCGGTAGCAGAAAAATATATGGCTTGAATAAAAAAAAATTAGCCCAGGCCACAGGCTGGAAACGGTACTTATTTAAAAAAGGTATAAGACCTGTGCTACGTAACACTATGATGTTCCCACTCTCCTCTATCCATGTAACACCATGTAGACATTAGAGCTCCACCCTCACTCACCTCATTTCAACAGTCTTATGTTTTTTATGTATGACCCAAACTTAAATTACCGATAGTAACGTTCTTTAAACTGTTTCATGCGCCGACAGCTCCTGATGGACCCCATGGTGCTCAGTGTACTGTATGTGTGGTGCCAACTCAATAAAGACATGATCGTCAACTTCTGGTTTGGCACACAGTTCAAGGCCATGTATCTACCGTGGGTACTGCTTGCGTTTAACCTCGTCATATCAGGAGGGTGAGTGGATAGCGTTTTGAGTACGGCCACACAGGAGGTTTTAGGGCTTCCTTTTTTCCTCCGTGTTCGCTAGGTGTCGCACACTTTGGCCTTGGGTGAGTCGTAGTGAAAAGTCACTATCTTAAATGCTCAGTACCGGATAGCCTCTTGGTGGGATAGAACTGACATCACAATCCATTTGGAATATATTCTTTAAATACCTTTAAGTCTGATCTAAGTTTTCCAAATGATCAAAATATATCGAAAATCCCCTGGTTTCTCAGTAAACTTTTATTCTTATAATATATAATAATTGTATTGTTGATGGATCCAAGAATCCCTAAAATTTCCCACAAATTAAAAATTATGTTTTTATGTTTTAAAAAATTGTACAAGTTTTGGGCCTCAATTTCCTCACTTTTGATTAATAGGTAAGTTAGTGTTTTTTAAATCTAAAAACTAGTTTATCAATAGCACACATAAAACACATGTATAATACCCATTCAAATGCATATAGGCTATTGAGCTGAGCCAAAATTTAACTTATTTCACAGGGGAATTTTACCTAAAATAATTCTTACTACTACACTCTGGTTTTGGGAAGTTATATAATTTCATCAGAACTGTTTTAGTTAAGTGAGTATACAGGCTTAATAGAACCTGGAAAAGTCAAGAAATTTCTTATGGCTAGAAGAAGTCAAGGAAATTTTCAGATATTTTTTTATTTGTGAAATACAAGATAAAAAGCATAAACTATCAGGTTTTTTTTTCTCTCTAATGCATACTATTTTTTAGAGAGCAGGCTGCCAATCTAAACTTTTGTTTTTACCTTAAGTCGTACTTAAATGGAGAAGTGCGTTCATATAAAAATGCAACCATACTTAATTAATTATATTAATCATATTCTTTTATTATTTTACAAAATATGATTTTTAGATGCCTTGAATTGTAAACTTAACCATTTTATAACTTTGTATATAAAATATTGTATAAGTATTTTCAGTCTAGAAAACCAGGAAAAGAACTTGTGTGTCTCGAAATCTATGAATTGTATCACTATAGCAGGCCCAACTCAGCTCTCAACTTGTATCTTTGTGTGTGTGTGTGTGTGTGTGTGTGTGTGCGTGTGCGCATGTGCGTGCGCACCATGTATGAGAGTAAAATGGAAAAGAAAACACCTGCGATATTCCTGAAATGTGTGCAGTGAATTCGTATTTGAATGATCACTCGACATTTCCCGCGGTCACGATGGGGGACAAAGCGACAAAGTTTCTTGTTAATAGCTACAGTATGTCCCTGTTATGACAGAATGAAGATTTGGGAACAGTGCTTATCTGTGAAGCCATTCTAAAATAGTTTAATAAAACGGCCTTTTCAATGCAGTTTTTATCCAAATATCACATAATGATTCAACAATGTTCAGTATTAGAAACTAATATTAACTCTTTATCTCCATTGATGTTTAATCAAAATTGATCCACATGCAATATTGTTTGTGTAAATTTATGATTTCAACCGACTGTATCACAGAGTTGATTGGCATGTGATGCATGCTCTTAAACATTTCCAAGCAATTAAGCAATAATGCATTTATTATTATTATTATTATTATTATTATTATTATTATTATTATTATTATTATTATTATTATTATTATTATTATTATTGACTACCTTTACAATAATTTCTAATATTCTTCAGTAAATGTTATCTATGTATATTATTTTCAGAGGCATGATGGAACTTGTTGGAATCATGGTTGGACATCTTTACTTCTTTTTAATGTTTAAATATCCACAAGAATTGGGTGGACCCGTTCTACTAACAACACCCTCTATACTGTAAGTACATTTAACATTGTTTATTTGTGTTGGGTCTCTATGGTGTATCTAAAACGTAGAGTTGTGATTTGTTTAAAGGGTGTGCAAAGCCCAACTTTTCAATTCACTTCAAGTTCGAATCAAATTTATGAAATATTCCTGAAGCCGAGTTGGTTTTAGAATATTTTACAAAAACTTTTTTTGGGATTTTTGTTGTTGTTGGGGATAGTCATATAACTTTGGCATAGCTTACAAAATGCTATGTTACAAAAAATGTTCAATATACATCGACCTAAGCTGACAACTTAAGTTATTTTACACACAATACCGGAAATTTTTGTTGAGTGAAAATTGATAATGCTCATAATAGTACAGAATGACTAAAATTGTATGTAAAATTGTGATCTATTTATCAAAGCTTCTTATTTGTAAGTCAGAATTTTATTGTGAATTGAATTGATAGCATACAAATATTCAAAGCAAAGTCCAAGTTTTCATAGCTTCCCACACTCCTATATTTATATTTGTAGCCTCCTTTTGATCCCTAAGGGGAAAAGGACAGCATACAATATTACTCATACAAATAAACAAAAAATAAAGGTGAATGCAGAGTGAGCTGTTAGGACTATGTTTTAAGAATATATTCCCTTATGTCCAGCCGGTTCCTTCCACAAGCACGCTATAGGCCTTTTAGCAAAAAGACATAATTTTGAAAAGTATTGAAAATGAATACTTATCAACTCTAAGGAAGGAACATTATTATAATTGATTAAGTAAGCAAATCAGTATTTAAATATAAATATGTTTATTTATAACACATAATAATATGAACTATAATTAAATATAGTAGTAATATACAATAGTTAGTTCAAGAATTATATGAAGTTTTATGAAAATTTGTTTATCAACTCAGTCATAGAAAAAGAAATATGTTTTAAAACAAGATTATTTATTTATTTTTTCAAGATATTTATAAAAAGTTTAACACCATAGATAAAATTTGAAGTTTGCGTCAACAATATAATGATATCATCAAATTGTAAGACTCTCTATAATATGTTTTTAATCATGCAATTTTATAGAAAAATAACGTTATAAAAATATATATATTTTTAAGTATTAATTTTGGGTTAGCAGCAATTTTCCCAAAAGGGGATATTACCTCACCATACTTCAACTCTACATAAAAAAGTTTACCCTAGCGTTTAACTTCCAAGTTACCATTCTAGGTCAACAATGCCGTAGTAAGAGTGTTTTACTCAAGATTAAAATACACTACCTATCTTACTTTGATCAACAAAACTTCAAATCCTTATAATTCCACAACAATGCCCTACCAACTGAAATTAAGTATAACCATATAAATGATTAAAGACAATCAGTCAAAAAGACTCTAGAGTTCTTTCAAAAGGACATAATTTATTTACACCTATCCCTAACTTTAATATAGTCATATCAGAATGTCAAACCAGCATTGAAGTAGGTCGTGATTTTTATTATGATCAAGCCAAAAATACCAATCAAATATTAAAGTCCTCAACCTAGACATGCTTAACTTTAAATTTGATTTGTTTCAAACGAAATTAACATTAATATTTAAGACAAAAAATACCAATCAAATATTAAAGTCCTAAGCCTGGACATGTTTAACTTTAAAAATTTAATTTGTTTCAAAAGACATTAACATTAATATTTAAGCCAAAAAGAATTTTGATATAAAGGAGCCAAAAAGGGATTTTGTTCTTACATTTATAAAGGGTGAGAAGCGTCCACCAAGAATACGCAACTAAGGCTGAAGTTTTCTTCGTACTCCTGGTGGTATTTGTTTGATAGTTTTCCTCAGAGAGGGGTGGCAGGGGATGCATACAAGACAGAAACAAAGAAAAGGAGGGGGGGATAGTAGGCGAAAGGGGAATATGTGACGAGACGGTCGTCAAACACTCCAGAACGGACATTTCGGCTACGTTTAGCACCGGAAACGCCTTATGTCATCCCTAGCGGCCTTAGAGACAACTTTAATGTCAGCAGGGTCAGTTAACTCGGCCATTCAGTCATGATCACATGTTCACGTTAAACTGTAGGTCCTCCATTTCACAATCACCCTAACATTACACATTAGCGTAAGTGCGTATAACTCGAATGGGTAGTAAGACGCAGTGCTAATAATAATAATAATAATAATAATAATAATAATAATAATAATAATAATAACAATAATAATAATAACAATAACAACAACACCAACACCACTTCACCTTGAGATTATTTAAGTACTTTTCCAAGAATTAGTTAAAAAATTTTACCATTGTGTAAAGCTGATTTAAATCTTGGACTTATTTGTTTTAATTTGTATCATATTGTGTGTTTAGGTACAAATATTTCCCTAACCAGCGGGGTGGTATTCACGGCTTTGGTCAACCCCCGACAGCGCGCAGGCCGGCCAATGATGGCGCTGGGGGTGGGGGCGGAGGTGGAGGTAGGCACAACTGGGGGCAAGGCAACATACTTGGAGGACAATAAACAATGGTTGCTACATGAGAGAACATTGCGTTTACCTTAATTGGGTGCCACATTAAGTTGTTTTTCACGTTGTGTTGTGGAAAGTTATTTTTAAAGTGTCAAGCAAAATAAGGCCATTTTAAGTGATTTTTTGTAATGGCATAAGATTGTATTTACTTTCTGAATAACATCACCCTTCTTACACCTTCCTCTAACCATTCCCATATTAGTTTTATAAGGGAATAAATATAATTCTTTAATAAGTGTTCTTTACATCTCATATATTTATATTCTGCCAAACCAAATAGAACCTTGCTTTAAATAATTTAATTAAAATAAAAGTTAAAGATTACCGTATGATAAAATACTAATTTGTACAAAGTATCAATCATTAATTTGGTGCCATTAAATTTCCTATGAAAACTATAAATAAGCTAATTGATTATGAGCAGTAGCAATAGCTTTGACGGCCGCATGGTTTAAGGTGTCACTCTTGTGTTGGACTAGACTGCTAATGAAAGAGAGATTGGGGTTTGAATCTTGGTTGGGCTTAATGAGGGTAGTATTTCAAAAATGGTTTTCCAATTTACCTCCACACAAAAGGGGGTGCACTCAGTTTAAATTTAACCTTATTAATTCTTTACGTGTTTGCATTATTAGTACATATACATATAACCTGAACAGGTAGTAAGATGCAGTGATTTAAAAAAATTATTTACCTTGTTTTTTTTACCACTCCGTCTTACGCTTGGGTTGTACACATATGTACTAATAATGCAAACACGTTAGGAATTAATAAGGTTGAATTTAGAGGAACTGTACACACTTTCATAAGGCGAGATAGGGGAAAACCATTTAGTAAAGATCACTCTCATCACACCATACCGGGATTTGAACATCGATCTCTCCGTCATCATCAATTTCATCTCTTACGAGAGTTATACCTTGGATCATTCTATTCTAATCACAGTTATCTTAGTTCCATTTTAGAAATCAGTTAAGTTATGTTTAGCTATTTTTACCACTTTGGTTTACAAACAATTTCACTCGTTCGGCTGTTATTGTTAATTAATGTGAACAAACTGTTTATTTAAAAGTTAAGCTTTTCTTTATTTTGTATTATTTGTTAACATTTTATTATTTTCCTCACGTTTGTGTGTGTTTTTTTCCCTCTCTCTTTAAATAATTTTTTGTTCATGAAATTAGGCAGGAACATCAAGTTTTTACTTAAGGTCAACAAATAAAACTTCTGTTAAGTTTCATTTTCTACATATTTTATGTAATATCAATAATTCTTAAATATTTGTTATGAGTAGCACAACATTTGACCAAAACCTTTTCTCCTTCTTTAAAAGTTTATTTTATTTATATTCAAGGACTTTTGATATCACTATTTGTAGAAAATTAAACTAAACACATGTACTGAATAAATATATTATCTAATACAAATAGGTTTTTTTTAATATATAAAAACTGCAAATATACCAGAAGTGAACTTGCATTCATGTCCACCCCATTTAAAAGACGATTTCCTCTTTGTTCAATGGTAATGTGTAACCATGTAAGATGTTTTAACCTTTACAATGCATAACTTATGTATTGTTATATTTTCTTTTATTATTACTTACAATATTATTAAAGGAAAAATGGCTGTATTACATTAAACATTGAAAGAAGGATAGAAGTTTGTGTTTTACTATCTTCTGCTGAAGACAGGGACTGATGTACTCCTAAAATAACATAATTGTGTGTTCTGTTGTGTTTTAATTGTGAACTTTTTGAGGTCTACAATTTTCTGGTAAGTGTGTAGGCTTGGCCCTTCTATCCTACTTTCAATGTTCTATCTTACAGTATAATACCTGCTCCATGTTTGTGTGTCACATTTAACACTAGACCACTAGTACTCTTACGATGATGAAAATGTTTGTAGCTTAGTGTTTTTATTATTTATTTGTCCAGTCTTTATTGGAAGAGCTGTATTTTTTAACGTTTGTTTTTTGTTCTTCGACAGGTCTTGTTTATTATAGTAATCATTTAGTATCATTTTTACTTTATCACATAGTTTTTGAAATAGTATCTGGATTTGAAGGTTATGTCATGATAATTTAATGTTAATTGGTTCTATGTTAAAAAAAAATTGTAAATAAAAAGTAGCCCAACTCTTAAACAAATATTTTTTTTCCTATCAATAGTTCATGAGTCTTATAAAACTAAAAATTTTTGTAGTAGAACCATGATTTTGTAGGAATTTTCATAGGAAGTATCGTGTCAAGGAGAGATTTCTTGTGGTTTTTTAATGGGTCTTACTACCTAGTAGGGTTATATGTCTATGTATTATTTATGCTAATAGACTAAGGATAAGGAAGGTTGAATTTAGAGAAAGTGTGCCCTCATTTGTGTCAAGAGAGTATGGGAAACCATTTAGGGAAAAAAACACTCGCGGTACTTCTGACTGGAATCAAACCACGATCTCCCCGTCATTGGCAGTCTAGTCGTTTGTGAGAGCAGAACCTTAGACCATGCAGCCATCGAAGCAAGTTGGTAAAGTTATTATTTAAAGTTTATTCACTCCATTCAAATTAGATACCATCAGTGTCACAGCCTAATTTGGAAGTGTAGACAAATTTATGATTTTTGAGATTTGTGGTGCAAATATTAAAGAAGACTAAGAATAAATGTACTCACATTTACATGCAGGAATAGAGTGAAACCATTCTAACCACGCAAAAAAACTCCAGTACATCCACCCTCCCTGACATTGACAATCCAATGTGACACTACCGATACATCCACCCTCCCTGACACTGACAATCCAATGTGACACCACCAATACATCCACCCTCCCTGACACTTGACAATCCAATGTGACACCACCGATACATCCACCCTCCCTGACACTGACACTCCAATGTGACACCACCGATACATCCACCCTCCCTGACACTGACACTCCAATGTGACACTACCGATACATCCACCCCTCCCTGACTGTGACACCACCGATGCAATAAGTTGGTCTTCTTCAATATATGTCTTGCAGACACCAGGTTGGGAACCTTTGTTTTAATATGTTTATTTATGAGAATAATAATTGCTCTTAAACATGTTTGTATTTTAACAAAACAAAAATCAGTCCTTCGTTTAGGCCATTCACATATATGTATACATATATTGGTGTAGCAGTGAGGAAAGTAGAATTTAGATGAAACATACCTATATATTTTATGTAAATATAAATTGAAAAACTATTTATCAAAAACAACCTTCATAACACCCAGTCAGAATTTAAACTTTGGCCTTCCGTCAACAAACCTAACAAATCAGACACCTTAGCGTACACATTCACTGATGTGAATATTAAACAATATTAAATATGACAAATATTGAAGAAAGAAAAAAAGTTAAAAATAATTTAAAATATTTTACCTTCACAGAAATCATTTTTCTGGGAGTTTTTTTTTTATATAGGGACCACAACTGTCAACGATAATATTAAAAAGTATTTATTTAAACCAAAATTATTATTTTTTTAGTGTTCTAATGTAGGAACTTCAGCTGTGTAATATATTTTATAAAAACATCAAATTATTAGATTAAAATCTCTGACATAGGGATAAAGATTGTGAACAGTTTTAGTTGTTTTATTAATAAATAAATAATTCTGCTACAAAATACACAAAAAACCATTCTTAAGTTATTAAAGGCATAATATTTCCTCAATTTATTTTAAGCCAAGTGTGGTAAACCTAAAACATTTCATGTCTCAACTTTAACTTCATATAAATACATCTTTAATAAAAATTGATAGTTAAAAACACAAATATTTTGTTAAATACAAATATACTTTTCAGGCATTGGGCGTTTTCATTAAAATTAAGTAGCACACATGAAATTTGATATCAAGTGATATTAAGTACATCATTCATTCTATTTTAAATTTTCTTTTAATGAGGATGGATAAAGAGAGGATGCCGAAGAAAATGTTGGAAATGAAGTATGTAGAATAAAGACTGCAAGGGAGGCCTAGAAAGAGATGGGAGGAGCATATAACAGAAAGTGTTCAAGTGAGAGGAGAAGAATGAAATAGATTAAAGGAGAAAGAGGGTGTGAGGATAGCGGGAGATGGAGGCATTTTAATAAACTGACCCGACCACGGGCTGGAGCCAGTTGATGATGATGATGATGATTCTATCTTAAGGTAATTCGATGGGTTTAAGATCTTGATCAGTAATAATACGTTTGGTATATTCATGTGTGATAATGAGTCGAGCTATGTCAAACTATATACAAGTGTCTTGTGAAGTCACATGAGGTACTGCTAAGAGAAGTATCACAATGCTGCCACTGTTTGTATATTTCATAAGTCAGTGCGACATTCGGTGTTGTTTCCGAGACTTGTCTCTGGGAGCAGATCCTCGTAAGGTAACTCACCACTCGCTGCTAACGAGTCTCTTACCTGTAATGGAAAATAACAGGCTCAACAACTAGTATAACAGCTTTATTACAGGGTGGGGTGGAAACAATAAGACAATCTATCTTGAGGAAAGTGAGGACAACGTGCTGAGGTTTGTCAGATGTCTGGTGGAGCTTGCCTGAGTGACACTATCTTCAAAAAGTGAAAAAGTGTAGGATTTGTAGTTTGCTTTTATTTAGATAGTGAATATTTACTTTTAATTAAATTGCTGAATTTCAAGCTACTGGTTTTTGCCCCACCCCGTATATTCAGGTTTGGGTTTGAAAGTTCTATTCTAATAGCGGTGGGGGGTGGGGGTCTATCTACTTTTAGTTGGACATCTATCTGTGCAAATCGTATGACAAACAAACAAACAAACTGTTTATATTATTAATATAAAAGGAGACGATTGTATGAACCACTAAGAATAAAGAGAGATTTCATTTTAAAAGTTTTGGAAATTTGGTGATTTTATAACTGAATTTTGAGAATGGATTTGACTATAATCTTTAATTATTAAATTTTTTTTAATAATTTGTATGGTGAAATATTTTGAGTTTGGTTCTCGATCTTCGCATCAGTTGCCACTTGAGAGTTAAACAATAATAATTAAAAAAACATTACCTTCTCAACATCTTTGAACACTCTTAGTAAGTTCAGCCCTGCGAGTTTCTTCAGATCTTCTGCAGTCCAAGTTGGTTCTCCTGCTTTTGTATTGGCCAATCGGTTAAATAGATCTGGGTATTTCGACACATTCTCCAGACCTGTTGGCATTCTGTAGAACCATATTAATGTGTTAAAAGAAATGCTCATCCGAACTTAAGTGTTAGATATAAAAGAGTTAACCCTATTTCTTAAAAATCTATTAGCCCCTAAATGTGGCCATATTGAGCAGATTTCTAAAATGTTTGTGTCATTAAATAAATATAATAGAATTGTAAAAATTAAATCTAAAATGCTAACATATATTTAAACTGCTGCACAACTAACCACCAGCCACAATAACATCTCAATGGAATCATTTAATTTACCAGAGAATTTTTCATCCTTCAACAACTAAGTTGGGATCACTGAAGAGAATTCCCTGTTCCTCCTGAGGAAGTTGCCCTGTGGCTTTGAAATAATGAAGTTTTAGTAAATAAATGTTGTTGTATTTATTTTTACTTTTGCTCAATGGTGGGGGTGTAGGGGATATGATTAAAAGGTCAGTGTTTTATACCAAAACCTTTTTCCGTTCAAAATAAATAAAATATTTATCCAGTAGAAACACAAAGTTTAATTTTATTCACATGGTGGTATCAACAGTTGTTGAATATTTGTCATAAAAATAGCGCCATTAGATGAGAAACTTTTTAAACGAGGAGAAAATGTTTTCATTAACAACTGTTGAAGTCACCATGTGAAGAAAATTTAACTCGAATGTTTCTTCTGAAGAAATATTTTATTTATTTTGGCCAAAAAAGTATTTTGCTATAAAAACTGCTAGAACCATTGGCCTTTTTTCGCTCACACCTTAATGCACTTAATTTAATACATTCCTGTGTGTGATTGCAGTTGTTTAAAGGTGTTCAAATTTGGGCTCATATGTGTGCAGTCTAATTCTCAGGACACTTACTTGCTCACACCGTCATAATCAGCCCCAATGCCCACATGGTTTACCCCAGCTATGTTGCGAATGTGGTTGATGTGATCTGGGGGGGAAAAATTCATTTTATTTAAGACAATTTTCTCAGAATTTTTATCAGTTCAATTGCAACTCGTCTAATAGGAAATAAAAAAAAATCTCTTTCGAAAATATTTAATGTGATAATTCTTTGCTTTTTTTAAATTCCTGGTTAGTTTTAGTTTCACAATTCAATATTTTCAGTCAAAAATGTCATAACAATTATTTTAAAGAATTGATATTAATTATTGGTTACATTTTCAAATTTATTATGATTACTTGATTAGAAATGGTCATTTTTTTCATATGCCAAATCAATTTTATTAAAATTTAACTGAAACTTACCCTTTTATTTTAATATATCTGGTAACTATTCTTACAAACTCCATGGCATGAGCTCGTGATTGAGCTACATCGATCGGTCGCCGCCGTTAGCGAAGATAGTGCCAACATTTATGAAAATAGGGTGTCATGTGGTCAGCACAACGCGCTCTCTGGCCATTAATCTCGGTTTTCTAAACTGAAGTTGCTACTTCTTTATTCAATTAGCTCCTCATTTGTCCTCATGAGGCCAAGTTTAAGTCCATTCCAGACTCACTGTTTCACAGACAAATTTTGGAAGCGTCGTGGATCGAACCCAGGACCTCTTGATCTGTAGCCAGGAATTCTGACCACTAGACCTACTGCACTAGCTGATTGAACTGCATTTGGTCGCCTTTGAGGTTTGAACCCGCACTTGAATTGATTTTCCCATCTCTCTCCATGCTACTGTGGATACATTTTCTCTAAGCAAAGAACATATTATATACTAGCAATCCCGCGGCGTTGCTCGTGACCCACTGTGATATAAGCACCCCCCACCCCATGGTGCCCAATTTCAAACGGAAACGTTATCTCTGAAGCGTAATTCTAAACCAGATTAAAAATATTTTCTTCAAAATTTTGTTAAAAATAGCCTATAAAAAGCTAATTAAAAATTTAAAAATCCAGCTTAGAGGTGTAGTCGGACCCCCTTCTGTCCACCTATATTAAAAATTTCAGATCTCTACACTTGCCGTAGGTTTGGCTGGGCATCGCACACACACAGACAAACACTTTCTTTTATTATTGTAGATATAAATGTTCTTTGTTGTTGGAGTCATTTTTAAAATACTAGTCTTATCTCACAATGTTTTACTCTTACCTACTACTATATCAAGGGTGGCATTAGCTTCACTGCAAGAGACGAATCCAGAGTAGAAATTCACCATCACAACACCATTATTTTGAGTCTGAAAATCAAATTCATTGCATTGTTTTCACATGGAATTTTATGGTATTGATTATATTATATGTGTAGCTAGAGGATACATTAAAACTAATTCATCTAATTTAAATATTCAATCAGATTTGTTTGTCCGATACCTTAGCTCAGTCGGTAGTGTGTCTGCCTACTGAGCTAGAGGTCACAGGTTCGATTCCCGACATGGCCGAAAGTTTATCAATGATGAAAATATTGGCTTACTTTTGCACATTGATAAATTGACGGACATGTACTGGATGTTGTGTCTGTCCTAGTTTTAATTTACGTTTTAAGGCATATGAAGCTACGATAGGCCTAGCCAATTGGTAGTGGAAAAATATTTGTCTTGAATAAAAAACACTGACCCAGGCCATAGCCTGGAAACAGTAATGGATTCAAGTATGTAATCAGATTTGTCAAAATTAAATAAATTTCAAGCTTTGACATAAAAAAATGTTAAAGTTAAAATGTATTTGGTTATAATCCTTCAAACATTTCTATAAAAGCATCATATACAGTCAAATATTCCCTATCCTATGATATCTAATGTTATTGTTAAAAAATTGGATTATTTTATAAACTGAATATAATATACATTAAAAAACATGACATGAGATAGAAAATCTGTTTATATTTCCAGTCCTGTATAATTATAGGAAAAGGCGGGCTTTTTTGTAACTGCATTTGTAGTATTTTAACATGGTTTTTTTGAATTTAGGAGTTCTTAACAAATTGAACCTATCCCGAAATAAAGTGGTAAAGAGGTAAGTCTATATTATTTATAGGTAAAACATCATGATTATGGGAATAATATATTTTATACCGTGATTTTGTTAGGAAGAACAGTATCTTGTAGTTACTAAAGTTACCTACCAAAACAGTGTTTCCACGCTGTATTATTATACAAAACAATTTTAATATATTCATACAGGAAAAAGACCACAAGGGAGGTGAAAAAAGGGATGGAAGGAACAGAAAGTATGCAAGTGAGAGGAGAAGAACAGAAGAAATTAATGGTGGAAGCGTGATGGAAGGATAGAGAAAGATGGAGGCATTTTACTGAACTGCTACAGGCTGAAAACAGTTGTTGATGATGATGATGATGATAAAGTTGTGTTATCTGCAGCTATCACTTTTGATAGTTATTACCAATACTTAAAAAATAACACAAATAATATAGTAAAATGTTATCAATGTTAGCCGCAAAGTAATATGTTTGAATTTTCTAAACTGTTCTTCCAACCAAAATCGGTCTATATCATATAGTTCGACTGACCACCATACGAAGTACATCATCCTGTACATTCCTGTGGTGGTTACAGATTGACCACGCAGAGGAATGGGAGAAGATTATTGGGGCCCTCGACACGTTGATAGCGTCTATCATGACCTGCTTGGAGACATGAGACAGGTCCACCATAACACCTAACCTGTTCAACTCTTTCACCACGAGCTGGAAAGAAATACAATTAGTTACTTACTCACAGGGGATTATATCTTTTTACTTTCTTTAGAAACATTAAAGTGAAACCCACCTCGGTTGCGTAGTTGGCTAATGCGCTTGTCGTGTTGAGCTTGACTGCTGAGGACGGGGATATCGAGATTCGAATCTCAGTCGGGTGAACTAGGGGTGGTTTTTCCTAAATTGTTTTCCACTCTCCCTCCACGCAAATGCGGGTTCACTTCCTCTAATTCAACCTTCCCAATTCCTAATCCATTAGCGTAATTAGTACTTAAAGCGTATAACCCGAACGGGTAGTAAGACGTGGTGCTAAATATTATTATTAAAGTGAAAGTATTGTGATTGCCAAAAAAAAATCGAACTCTAGATTTTGATAAATTTCAACATTTCATGACTCCCTGAAACAAAAAAAGGCGGTTTTCGCGATGTCGTCTGTCTGTACCTTGGGCTAGAGCCTAAACTATTTTACCAATTAGGTTAAAACTTGATATCTAGGGTTTTCATAAGGTCCCACCAGGGATTTTTGGAATTAGATATCTAACCCTAAATATAAGGGTAGTTTACTTAAGGGCAAAAAGAGAAAAAATGGATTTTCTCACAATTCACTCTAACAATTAAAAGTATGACAAACCTAATCATACCCCTGTCCATTAATTAACACTTAACCAATTGTATGAATATTATAATATATGCGTTATAACCAAAAATGTTAACATTTAGTTACTCTTCAGTAGCTGAATGGTTTAAGGTGTAACACTCGTGTTAGACTGGCCTCCTGAAGATGAGGAGATTGGGGTTCGAATCTTGTCGGGTCTACTAAGGGTGGTTTTCCCTAAGTGGTTCCCCAATCTCCTTCCAGGCAAATGCGGGTAGATTACCTGTAAAATGCTTCCTTCATTATCCACCCCATAAGAGTAACTATCATATATGTATAGAACCTGACCAGGTAGTAGGACGCGGTGATTAAAAAAAAGTTACTATTTATATTTTCTCTAATGTTTATTAAATTTTCCAAGATTCAGGATTCATAGGCAAAATGAAAATTCAGATTCGTAAATTAGTGGATTCAACTCAACTTTGAATTTATTTCAATAAGATACAATGGTTCACAAACAATGATTTTAACTAAGCAAACCATATTAAATTTAATTTGTGAATTGCATCACAAATCATATTTAACTAGGCTGAAATATCCTGAACACGGTAATTTAACTGCAGTCATGTAGAGCCTAAAACAGTCGACACATTTCCCACCTCCCTCCTCAACTTTTTGTTCATTATTTAAATACACAACCAGTAAATCAAAATACAAAAAATAATTATGGTGATAATATAAGCCTGATAAGAACACACGTCTAAATGTACCTTTTTTTTAATCCTAAATAATTTTGAACATCTTTCTGTTTTGAGAGTTAGTTCAAACATAATTTACTTTTAACGATTATTGTTGGAATACTCCAGAAATATATCTACAATCCAGCTGGAATTATATATTTTAAAAACTCATTTCAACAAGGATTATAACACTGGACCATTGATTTAACGTACCACTTGCTAAGTCCCCAGAGAAACCTGAGTCTGTAAAGCAGTGGCCTGTCACTACAAAGGTCCAGGTATTGATTCTCTGTCTGTGCATATTTTTAAATTAGTATTTTAATCACCTTGCCATATTCGGTGAGTCCGTTGTGCTCCGGTGTGCCGCCAGTTCCGTCAACTGGGGATCCGTCAGCCCTGAAGTGAGCACAGCAACAATTTAATACTAGTATAATGTTAAGTTTTTATTAAATTAAATTAATCATAAACTAAAGTTACATTTAAAATTGTGCTGATAAAATTGTGAAAACTAAAATAAATAGTTATAAGTATAAGTAACCTATCTTAAAACATTAAACTATTTTCCCTCTGAAGGTGGTTCAGCTCCCATGGCTGTCACAATTTCCTTTCCCGCAACCTCTTCTTGTTTCGTCCCTCCCATAAGCTCAACTCTTTTAATGTGGGAATTTAGGGAACACAAGTTCAAGGCAGTGTTTTCACGATTTGTTTTACAGAAAAAACATCTTTAGCCAAAATAAATTAAATTTTGTTTCAGTATAGTTATCTTCGTGTGGTGATACCAACAGTTTTTGAAAATCTGTCGTTAGTATTGTGGCAATGGATGGACAACTTTTTAAATGAAGGGAAAAAAAGTTGTCATTAAATTCCACGACACCGGTGTCGGATCCCAACCGCTGATGAAACATTTTTTTCCAAAATAGCAAGTCTACTTTTGTTTGGACACATTCAATATAATGAAACAATATTTCTGTGTTATCGAACCAAACAAAAAATAAAAAATATATATAACCAGTGATTCAATTTAATGTTTTTGGATGCTGATCAAAATGTTTACCAAGGTGTGTTGCATGAATGTGTAAGAGTAAGGTATCTGGCACCCGCCTCTGCCATTATCCTCAAAACGGCCAACCGACTGTCGATTGAATGACCACCTTCCACTGCGATCAAGCTGGCGATCTTCCCGGCATTGAACGCATTCCAAATACCTGCACAAAATTAAAGCAACAATTTATTTTATAGAAACATGAACTGGAAATGTATAGGACGTGTTTCTCATCCACACACAATCATTTTTGTTTTTTCAAGCAGCTAATATGTATGAGTAACTAGAGTATATGGGATTCTAATTATAGCAGACACTGAATCGCTAACACCCTGATTGATAAATATCATTGACTGGGATTAAAATAAAAACTCTCTTTTGTTGTGTACCCTCATTTGTATGGAGGAAGAGTGAAAAACCATTTTTAAAAACCACCCTCAGTACATTTGACCTATATTCGAACATCGATAACATCTTTGGCAGTCCTTAGACCATGCGGCCACCGATACAGGTGTGTATTATAATTATATAATTAGAATTAATAATAATAATAAACTTATATAATTTTATGTAAATGGAAATCCTTTGTATTCATCTCTATAGAGTAGAATGCTAACAATACTATATTTATTAATTTATTGATAACACTCAGAATTTCCTAATTATCAGTGATTCAAAACTACTAAAAGTCTATACCCATGGTAAGAGGGTTCGACTACAAGATAAGGGTCATTGATTCGATTCTGGGTGGTTCTGATATACAGAATTGTATTCACATATTTATATCAGGGAGGCGGATAGCAAACTAAGGAGTAAAAGCCGAAGGTGATGGGGATGAAGGTTATCAGAGGATAGTTCAATGTTGTTCTGTACCTTCAGAGGAGTCTGCAAACTGCAGGTCGTTGGGGTAGGCCTTGATGAGTCTCTTGATGACGTCGATCTGTTCCAGTGTCTGCTCCACAGCGTCCTTGTATTGAGAGTTGCACGACACGTACGCCACCCAGAACTGGAGACAAGAACAATCACACCTCAGGTAAATAGTGTTTTACAGGTACTTTTACTAACAGGGGGGTTATTAGCACCTAGGATCCAGGTCCAGCGTGAACTTTGAACCTACATACTCCCCAGTGGCACATCTAAAAATGTATTTTGTTGGTAAGGGAGGGGGGGGGGAAATACAGTGGACTCCTTTCTTTTCTTTTTTTAGCACCGCGTCTTACTACCCGTTCGGGCTATAAGCTTATGTACTAATTACCCTAATGGTTTTGGAGATTAAGAAGGTTATATTTAGAGGAAATGTACCCCGATTAACGGGGAGGAAGAATGGGAAAACCATTTCGGAAAAAAATACCCTCAGTACACCCGACCGAGATTCGAACCTTGATCTCCCCGTTATCGGCAGGATAGTCTACTTAGAGGGTGGCGCGTTAGACCACGCAGCCACCGGAGAGGGTTATATACTCAATTGTTTAAGAACCTGCTTGGTTGGCAGCGTGGTCTAACGCGCTACCCTCTAAGTAGACTATACTGCCGATGACGGGGAGATCAAGGTTCGAATCTCGGTCGGGAGTACAGAGGGTGGTTTTTCAAAATGTATTTCCACTACGCATATGTGGGTACACTTCCTCTAAATATAACCTTCTTAATCCTTAAAACCAATAGTGTAATTAATATATGCGCATAACCTGAACGAATAATAAAACTCGTTGCTAAAAATAAATAGTTTAAGCCCCTTGTTTCCAAAACCCTCCTACTAACCTGACCTCCAACTTTTCCCTCCTACTAACCTGACCTCCAACTTTTCCCGCTCGCAGTTTAGGGAGGTCCGTGAAGCAGCTAGTACAGTTCCATACCGGATCATTCGTGAAGTTCTTGGTGAAGTCAAAGTTAGCCATCTTGTTGCTGGCCAAGCTCTTCAGGTTCCATGGCAAGTCGTTGTGCCTGCAATTAAATCAAATTTTAACCAATTGGAATTTGGTTTCAAAGAAATAAAGTTGACAACAATTTTTTATTTATTTAAAAAGTTATAAATATTTGTGTTATACCAGTTTGTCCATTTTAGCACGTTCTGTTTTTTTTTTATCGCAAATTGGTTACAGAACAATTGATTGAATTGATACTAGTCAGGATTGTCTACATCGATCAACATGTGGGATGGTAAAAAAAATCTTGAAACGCTTTGAGTTCCTATTCTGTCTCGTACCTCAACAAAGAATTTAAATCACCGAGTTTTCTCCATGGATCAAGTGATGGCTGCTTACATTAAGATAATAGACATAATGGATACATTCCTGAACCATGAACCATAGGACCGATTTCTGACATACCAACAGACCTATGTACATTGAACAAACTTGAATTATATACCAATAACCCGCCTCGGTGGTGTAAGTTGGCTAACGCGATAATCGTGTTGAGCTCGACTGCTGAGGACGGGGAGATCGAGGTTCGAATCTCGGTTGGGTGAGCTGGGGGTGGTTTTTCCTAAATGGTTTTCTACTCTCTTCACGCAAATGCGGGTTCACTTCCTATAATTCAACCTTCCCAATTCCTAATCCATTAGCGTAATTAGTACTTAAAGCGTATAACCCGAACGGGTAGTAAGACGGAGTGCTAAATAATAATATTATATACCAATACTTAGATTGGACGTTTCATAATCAATCAGATTTAGTAAATTTGTAATATTCTTTTGTTAAATTATTATCAGTCATGATTTATTGTCCTGAATAAAAATAGCTCAGTTATCTACTACTAGATAGCTGTTGCCCGCGGCTTTGCTCGCGTGGAAGTTGATTAAATACAAATACGAAAATATACATATGTATTTACAGATTAATTTAAAATATTACGTTACGTTAATGACCATAACTTGACTTCAGATCAAAAATAATGCAAGTCCGATACAAACTTTCACTCCCTTTTTAATCTCTTATTAAATAAAATTTCCAAAATTCCTGAAACACGTATTTATTTGTTTTACGTCAATAACCGAAATACAAAATTTTGTTTATGTAACTTTCAAAATGACGGACTTTCATACATATTATCATCCCCTATTTTGACCCCTTTGGGGTGGAATTTTCTAAAATCCTTTCTTAGTGGGTGCCTACATAACAAAATGAATATACAGTCCGAATTTCATGCTTGTAGCCTTGATAGTTTGCTCTCGGCGATGATGAATCAATCAGTCAGTCAGTCAGGACATGTTATTTTATAAGTATAGATTTCAAATATGAAACCAAATTTCATGTTAGTGCACATTTATTTGTTTAATAATGGTTTAGTATGTAACTTATCAGAAACAATGTAATCTATAATACCCTTAAGCTATCAATTTAAAAAATAAATAAAAAAAATCTACTCGCATTTTAAACTTGGCAAGATAATAAGTATAGATTGATCGAGCATAATCGACATTACACAACTGTTCCTAAGGATTAGTGGTTGTATTATTTTATCATTATATTGAACATATTTGTATTGATTGGCATTCTAACAAATAATAAAAGAATCCATCACATTCATTTAGTTACCAGTCATTTAAAACTCCTTTGTAGTCTACGAACAGATTAGATGGGCTGCTTTTTATTGCAATTAGTATCAGTAATTCAATTTAAGAGCGTCCATGATATCAGTCCCAACTCAGCTCCCGGCTCGCGAGGTTTGGGAGTAAAAGGGAAAATAAAACACCTACGATATGACAGAAATGTGTGCAGTACATTCGTATTTGAATGATTACTCGACATTTCCCGCGGTCACGATGGGGGACAAAGTGACAAAGTTTCTTGTTAATAACTACAGTATGTCCCTGTTATGACAGAATGAAGATTTGTGCACAGTTCTTATCTGTGTAGCCATTCTAAAATGGTCAGCAACGGCCTTTTCAATGCAGTTTTTATCAAAATGTTTAATATTTAAACCATGTTCAGTATTAGGACCGTCTATTAACTTTTTATCTCCATTAATGTTTAATCAGAAATGATCCACGTGCAATAAACAGTGTTAGTGTAAATCTACTATTTCTAGTCGACTGTCTCACAGAGTTAATGAGTGTGTGATGCACGCTCTATTAATCTTCTGCCTGTTAAACAAACCATATATCAATTAAGTGAAAATTAAAATCTAGTCTCGGGGAATCAAACCCAGGAACATACTTTCTTTACCTGAATGATCCTGTGGACAATCTTCACGTACCAGTTTGTGATACACATGAACTTAACATGACCAATAACCTTGCTGATTGGTCTAATCAAGGCGTCACTCACATGTTAAAATGGCCTGCTGAAGACGGGGAGATCGGGGTTCGAATACTAAGGAAGAGTATTTTTTCCCCATAAAATTATTTCCCACTCTCCTCTCACGCAAATGCGATTAGCTTACTTCTAAAATGCTTCCTTCCTCATTCCTACCCTTTATTATATATATAACCAGTAGTAAAACGTGGTGATAAAAAACAAAAAAACAATACCATCTCTCATTACATTTCTACCACTTCAAACTCAATAAAATATATATAATTTAAATAACTCAAATCAAATTAACTTATTAGTAATACAAATTAACTTATCTTAACAAATACTGGTACCTGTGGGAATACGAACAAAGGTGCATTGCCAAGGAAGTCGTGGTTTGAATCCTAGAAAAGATACTATATATATACTTTCACCTGTTCATACGTCATCTCGTGTGATATTCAGCGGTCACTTGAATAGATATTATCAATATATAATTACACTAATAATATAGTAATAAGATATCAATACTGACAGTAAAAAATCATGTTTCTACTTTCTAAAAAATCCATAGTATCGGCTCGCAAAATAGCCATATAGACCGAGCGACCACACCATTTGTTGGTAAAGACAGTGCCGACTTCTGTGGATAGAGGTTGTCATGTGGTCAACACAATGAACCCACAAGCTGTTAATCTCAGTTTTCTAGACCAGAGCTATTACCTTTTTTATTATTCAATTTGCTCCTCATTTGTTGTCACAAGGCCGAGTGTAACCCAAACAGAAAATCTGGAAGCACCGGGTATCGAACCCGGCATCTCTGGATCTGTAGCCAGAATTTGACCACTAGACCATAGAGGCGGTATTTTAAAAAGGGTCTCCAAATGTCCATTCGTAATAAGAATCAAGGTATATCAAAAACTTGATGTTTCCATCAGTACTTACCCATCTATGAGAGGCACAGCATCCAGTACTTACCCATCTATGAGAGGCACAACATCCAGTACTTACCCATCTATGAGAGGCACGACATCCAGTACTTACCCATCTATGAGGGGCACAACATCCAGTACTTACCCATCTATGAGAGGCACAACATCCAGTACTTACCCATCTATGAGAGGCACAACATCCAGTATCTCGTCACCCTCCAGTACGATGGCTGACCCTGACAGTGTCACGGCCAATACGATGATGACGATGACCAATAGGGCAGCTCCCACCCCTCCCAACACCCACCACAGCCGCGGGACTGCAACAATCAAGGGTGAGGTCATTCACCACTTTTAGTCTCCTTCTACATACACACATATATACATACATACAGTAGCTCCATGACTTCTTTGATGCTGACTGAGAGCGGACGGCTTTGAAAAGTTACCAGACCAAATTATGTATCCCTACGCCGAACCACATGATCTGCAAAAACATGTGTTTAGCAACTGTCAGAAGTCAGCACCAAAGAAGCCATGGAGCTACTGTACATAATCACGCCGTTCCCTTACCGGGTAGGCAAGAGACTGTACATATATATAAAATATAACTCTGTACTTAATCCACCCTCACTATCTTTCACACTTCCCTATCCTCGCATTCTCCCTTCACTTCAACAACATCTATACACTGAGTCAAACATGCTCTTTTATTATTAAAAACATTAATATTTTTATTTTTCACATATTCATCTACAGCATTTAGCCACGTTTTACATGGCCTACCCCTTCCTTTTGATCCACACACTCTACCTTCATATATTTGCTTCGTCACTCGATCCACACTCATCCTCTCAACATGATCAAACCAACGTATAACGGTTCTTTCACATTGACTCATTGGATTCCCTTTCAAACAGCACTCCTTAGAGACACCGAATTGATCGTTGGATGTGAGACGGAGAAGAAAAGTGGGGGAAATGTGTTTGTGAATTGGTTGTTTTGAAGTTAATCCGTTTTGTAAAGTTGGCTCTCCTATCAATCAACCCGCGCTTGGAAACATAGGTTATATTATTATTTGTTCTGTCTTACGACAGGCCCATTCCTTTTGTCAGTGAACTTACACTCTCAATGCGCCCTGTCCTTTGCCTCCTCCTTGAGCTCCCAGAATTTTCTTCTTTCCTTCAAGTCATCTGATATTTGAATCCTCCTTCTTCCTAAGGACGTTGTCCGATCCCGTTCGCTTTGCTCCGAAGAATCACATCCAATTATATTTAAATTAATCAAAAAACTGAATTTACTTAGTACTCGTTCCCCAGTGTTCCATGAACAGTAATGCGAGAGTGATTTTTAACAATTATTTTGAATATTTTATTTTATTTTCCATGAGAAATAGTTTGATAATCTGGAGAATTTTATTTTCCTTTGTACGTACGTTGTCACTTATATCGAATCGTTCATAAAATGGAACAAGGACAACAAAGGTCGGTGTTTTTGGACTGCGTTGACACTAGAAAACAACGCGTGACGAATCGTTAAATAAAAAAGAAGACGAAACAAAAGCAACAAAGGTTGACGTGATCTGCAATTTTGTATATGTTGTGATGTTGGGGAAACAGATACGTCACGTGACGAATCCTTTACAACAAAAGCTGGTGGGTTATGTAGCGTTGGATATATTGGGACTGTGTGTACACCTAGAAACGTTACAACAAATAAAACAAATATCAATGTGCTCTGCACCTTTAGACGTATTATTAATGTGTTGACAATTAGAGACGTCACGTGACAAATTGCTCTAAACAAGGAAAAACATACAACAAATGTCAATGAGCTATGCACCGTAGGATATATTACCTATTAATGTGTTGACAACAATAATTAAAGACGTCACTCGATGAATTGCTTACAACAAAGAAGAAACAAACACAAAGCATATCAATGTGCTCTCTACCTTTAGTTGTATTAGTAATGTGTTGCCAATAGAGACGTCACGTGACGAATTTTTACAGCAAAGAAGAAACAAATACAACAATGATCAATGTGCTCTGCACCTTTAAATGTATTAGTAATGTGTTGCCAATAGAGACGTCACGTGACGAATTTTTACAACAAAGAAGAAACAAATACAACAATGATCCATGTTCTCTGCCCCTTTAAATGTATTAGTAATGTGTTGCCAATAGAGACGTCACGTGACGAATTTTTACAACAAAGAAGAAACAAAGACAACAAAGGTCAAATTATTAATCAGCTTTGGATATATTGGGAATTTTAATCATATTCGTTGTCAAAGGTAGTAAGGAGATATTTGATACTACAAAATATATAAGGAAAGAAACCTAAAGTAATATTTGGAAGTAAACTAAATATCAAGTTTCTCCCAAATATAACTTCAGGTTTATTTTCTTATATATGTAATACATGGGGAATGTTTCGACGATTAGAAAAGTCACGTATATTTTCGTAGCATGTCATCCAAAACACTATAATAATACAAGTTTCAATTTTTTGTGCATAGTTGAGATGTTTACTAAACTTTCCTGTAACTTCCTATCATACATAACTTTAACCAGTATCCACTTAAGTCCTTTTGTAACGTTAACTCGTCTGAAACACGCATTATTAAACTATATGTTTCAATGTGTATGTAATGTTACATTTTCTGAATCACACTTTATTCATATATCGAATTAAATGTTGTTGTAGCTTTTTTTTTCTTTTCTGAAACACGCATTATTAAACTATCTAACTCGATGTAATTGTAACGTTACCTTGTTTGAGATTCATCGTTCTTGATTCTGTATCAGACCATCCGGCTCAGTAGTAAGTCTCCCGACAACTCCTCGTTCTAATCAAATTAGCCTTCTTTCAACATCGCCTTATATTACCCCTCTAATACCTTTAATAACACCCCGGCCTTAGATAAGCGCCTGATTCGACACTTATTCAAAGATTATGCGATAAATCTTTTTCGACTCAATTGTTTGTTTGTAATGACGTAATTTGGGGATAGTACGTATCTAGTCGATTGCTTCGAGGCTAATCGAATAGTTACTCGTACTTTATTTGTGTATAGCAATGGTTCCTTGTCTTTTTCAACTGACGTCCCCCTTGATAGATCATCAAATCCCTCGCCCATCCCTTATTTTTTGAAAAAATATAATAACAATAATAATAATTAAAAAATTAAACTAATGAAGTAAGATTGAGGAAAGTAGGATTATAATAGGTATTATACACACATTTACGTGGAAAAAGATTGGTAAATAGTTTTGGATTTTTTTTTAACACACCCGACTGGATTCACTCTGCAGCCTTTCCATCACTTGAAAAATATAGTACAATTTGCATGGTAAGAGAACCATCTAGTAGCTAGAAAGGCTATTAGATACCCACATCGGTGGCCGCATAGTCTAAAGCTCTACTCTTGCAGTAGACTTGACTGCTGATGACGGGGAGATCGAGGTTCGAATCTAGGTCCGGTGTACTGAGGGTGTTTTTTTCTCAGAATGTTCTTCGACTCTTCTTCCACGCAAATGTGGGTACACTTCCTCTAAATATAACGTTCCTAATCCCTAAAGCCCGACTCTCCTTCCACGCAAATGCGGGTATACTTCCTCAAATATAACCTTCCTAATCCCTAAAGCCACAGGCGTAATTAGTACATAAAAGTATAATCCAAACGGGTAGTAGTACGCGGTGCTAAAAAAAGCTTTTATATCTACTTTCACCTATTCATACGTCAAATAATATGATCTACAGCTGTCACTTTCGATAGATGTTACCATATATATAAAATAACACTTGTAATAAAGTAAAATGCTCAAGCGAGCCTGAAATTATATTTAGTATTTTATTTACTTGATGAGAAACCCATTGTATATTTTATAGATTAACAAACTTTTGTTCAAAAGTAAATACTGTTGGGAACCTTAACATTTTCTTTGTTATAAAAAAACACTTTAATATGTTTAATAACTATCTATAATTTCAATAAACATTGTTGTATTTTTATGTCAATGAAAATACTAGATAAGGTCCCCAAAAATAGCTATTTCAAAACAAAAATTTATTAATCACTAGGGTACGAATATTTTCCCTGGCAAATAAATAGAATATTTAAAAAAAACATTTAAAGTTTGCTTGATTTGTTGCTCACCTCTTGAATGCCATCCGAGCTTCGAACCCCTCTCCCTCTGGGCAGGGATATAACCCCCTTGGCTCTTGTCTAAAGGCATCTTCGTCACTCTCCCCTCTGCCCGCCGTCAGCAGCTGGAGGCAGATGAACATCGTTTTAATAATTAATATTTTAGTAAGAACCAGGAGGCCGCGAAAATATTTTAGGATATTTAGGAGGTCGTGGGTAATAGAAGGTCTAACGCACTACTATAGCAGCCGATGGCGGGGGGATCGAGGTTTCTAATCTCGGTCGGGTGTACTGAAGTGTTTTTTTTCTTTTTCAAAAATAGTTTTCCACTCTCCCTTTACGCGAATGCATGTACACTTCATCTAAATTTAACCTTCCTAATCCATAAAACCACTAGCTTAATTAGTAAACCAAATGGGTAGTAAGATGCGGTGCTAAAATAAAGAATACGAGAAGGAGAAGATGTAATCTCAGCAGTCACGTGACATTGGTGTCTACCTAATTCCCTGCTCTGTTGTTTTTTCTTGGCAGTCACAAGTATTGTATCACTCTAGTCGAGTATACACCGACTGGGAGACATTGTGGCTGGGCTATATACTATCCCTTATGGGCCGTATGCAAGAACTTGACTAAGGGGTCGTCCATAACCCACGTAACGCTTTGAGGGGAGGGGGGGGGGAGCTCTAATGTCTACATGGTGTTACATGGGGGGATGGTGGGGTACATCAAAGTGTTACGTAACACAGATATCTTATACTCAAATTCTAATGTTTAGAAATACTATTATTGTTCATCCGAATATATGTGGCGTTGAAAATGCAAGTTTAGCTTTTTTTTTTGTCTATACTAATATTATAAAGAGGAAAGATTTGATTTTTTGTTTTTGTTTGTTTGTAATGGATACACTCAAAAACTACTGGACCGATTTTAAAAATTCTTTCACCAATATAAAGCTACATTATCAACGAGTAACATAGGCTATATTTTATTTTGAAAATTTAATTTATTCCTCATAAAAATATCGATAGTATATTTATATAGTCGTTGGAAAAAAAAAAGTTGTTGAAGGGAAAGTGGGGTTTGTGAAGGGGGCGGAGGGGTAGGTGTGAGGAAATAGAAATAGATGTAGTGACAAGGAACGCAAAAAAAAAAATTAAAATAAAATTTGGGGAAACGAGGGGAGTAAATGAAAGTGGAGGAAGCTGAAAAATTAATTTGATTTTAACAATTTGTTTGATTGGTATATACACAATTCCTTTCACGCCTAGAGCAAACAAAATTATAGAGGAATGAGATGAAAATAGGAGGGAGGATAAAAAGAGGGAGGGGGCTATACAGTGATAGTTTGCTCTGGACCATACTATCGGTCCACTAAGCAGTCACTATATGTGCTTGCATACCACCCAATAAGTCCAATTTTTATTTAATAGGAAATAGAAATTACCGATTTCAGTGGCCAAAGCGGGTCTAAGTTTTAGTTAATTTGTAACTATTTTTATCAGAAAAAAAAATATTTGCAGACTTTTTATACTAAAATGAAACTTTTTTAAGTAGCGTATTTCCAATCATTCATTTTATTTAACGCAAATCAGTTATTTATTAATAATGCTGTTAGTTGAAGAAGGGAGGGAAGATTTAATCCCCCTCCCAAGTACGCTATATGATGCACTTTCGAGCTTACCGTAAGTCCACCTTTACCATAACAGAACACCGAGGTAATTTAAGGTGTATAGATTACACTTATCTAGTCTGACACCTTAGAATCAGTCTATAGATAAAGAGAACACAAGCAGATTTGGCATTTCATTTCTTTAAAATTGTGTGGGGAATGCCAGGCCTCCACCGTGGTTCGGATTCCTACGTAAAACTGTAGGTCCTCCATTTCATCTCACAATCACCCTACCATTACACATTAGCGTAAGTGCGTATAACACGAACGGGTAGTAATAATAATAATAATAATAATAATGATAATTATAATAATTATTATTATTATTATTATTATTATTATTATTATTATTATTATTATTATTATTATTTAAAATTGTAGCTGAGCACTATTTTTAGTTAAACGTAAATTTCTTTTTTTTTCCTTTGAGCTTATCCCTTTAAAACAAAACTTTTTTTTCTAAGCACCGCGTCTTACTACCCGTTCGGGTTATACTTATATATACTAATTAAGCTAAGATTTTAAAGATGGGGAAGATTGAATTTAGAGAAAGTTGTTGGATATCAGTCAAGGATGTCCTCATGACCAATATTCGACAACTGTTGATATCACCAAGTGAAGAAAATTAAACTTCATGTTTGTAATGAAGCAATACTTTATTTAGTTTACCCGCCTCGGTGGCATAGTTGGCTAACGCGCTTGTCGTTTTGAGCTCGACTGCTGAGGACGGGGAGATCGAGGTTCGAATCTCGGTCGGGTGAACTGGGGGTGGTATTTCCTAAATGGTTTTCCACTCTCCCTCCACGCAAATGCGGGTTCACTTCCTCTAATTCAACCTTCTCAATTCCTAATCCATTAGCGTAATTAGTACTTAAAGCGTATAACCCGAACGGGTAGTAATACGCGGTGCTAAATATTATTTATTTATTTTGACCAAAAAAAAGTGTTGCTATAAAAATTGCAAAAACATTGACCTTTTCTCTCGTTCCCTGGAGCCCTACCTTAAAACCAATATTTTCCAGTGGTTAAGCTACCAAGTTTTGTATAATAACCAAGTGTTTGTATTAAAATATTTTTTCTATTAAAACTTAAACATTTTATACCTGTGTACATTTTTATTCCTTTTATTCTGACAGTGACTTTTTGAGTTATGTATTTCTGTACCGTATTCAAATTACAAATTTGTTAATCAAAATAGTGTTTTTCTACCAAATATTCTTTTTATGATCATAACATGTACATTATACATATATAATCATGCCAGTCCCTCACGGGGTAGGCAAGAAGCTGTACATATATCTCTAGATACAGCTCCTTACAAATCCATCCTCACTAACCATCTCCACACTTCCCTATTCTTGCATACTCCCTTCAACAACATCCATACACCGAGTCATACATGCTCTTCTATGCGCAAAACTCTAAATTTTTCTCTTTTCCACACATTCTTCTACAACATTTAGACACATCTTACATGGCCTACCCCTTCCTTTGGATCCACACACTCTACCTTCATATATTTGCTCGGTCACTCGATCCACACTCATTCTCTCGACATACCCAAACCAACGTAAGACTCTTCTTTCACAGTAACCTGTTGGATTACCTTTCAAACTGTACTCCTTCAGCACCCATTCATTCATGACTTTGTTCATACGAGTTTTTCCATACACATTTCAACCGCATTCACCTTGCTCTTGTGTTTACATCAACCACGTCCTCACAAGAATCCCTCATACATTTATCCATTAAACAAAATCCCACATCGCCATTATGTAATTAGATTTACTAATCATGAATCCTCACCATACTCTCTCAGAACATTCCATAAAATACTCCTATTCATCCGATCATACGATTTTTCCAGATCAACGAATGCACAATAAACTTTCTTCCTTATTGCCGTTCATTTCACAATCACTTGTGAACTTTAACCCCTCGACCAAAATTAATACAAAATCCCTATACACGTATATCCGGCAAACTATGTTAATACCATTAAGATGTGTTCAAAGTTTCGCCGTACAGCACCGGGAGAGCAAAACTGTGCAAGCATGCGTGTACAACAAGTTGCATAAGAGGTTGGCGCGTGGCACTGCACACCTCAACATCAACATATCGGAACACGGCAGCAGAACATACCACAACTAATAGTAAGCAACACGTCAGTCCATCTAGAAATGGGAATACGTTCTAGGGTAATTCATTAACAGTCCTACATTACCGAAAGTGCTTTCCATTATTACATGTGCAGTGTCACGCACCTTACTCCTATGCAACCTGTTGTACACGCATGCTTGCACAGCTTTGCCCTCCCGGCGTTGTACGCCGAAACTTTGAACAACATTTAATTGTATTAGCATAGTTTGCCGGATATACGTGTATTGGTATTTTGTATTACTTTTGGTTCAAACAAACAATATTTGAAGTTTGGGAGTTGAGTTTCCGAGCATCCTTTATATAAATAATGGTATTCCTTTTTATTATCATAGCGTAATCCTGGTCTTAAATTTATTGGTTATAAAATTAATTTATCCTATTCAATCGATACAACATCATTGCCCTCAATTAATATGTACGTAATTTATTTTTAATATTTGTTTTAAATTAATTAATTGCGATCTGGATAGGGCTGGTAGAAGGGGGAAGGGGGGGGGAAGAGAATTAGATGTAACAAACTATGAACTAGATTTGTTTAATATATCAAATACTCATTTTTTAATGGAATAGAGTAATAATTTATCACTTTAATGAATCACAACTTTACAAAATACAAACTACATTAAGAACACATTCGTCCACTATTTGGTCAAACTATTTTAATTGATGATGGAAATCATTGTTTTCTATGAAATGATTGACGTATCTGTAGACAAATTGGTTTCACCTAAACCCGTTTTGTAGCTCTTGGCGCTACATGTCCCCTTGGTTTATCCTGTAAGATCGCAAGTTTACATTGGATTGTTCCACTATGGTAAGGCTCATATGATGGGGTCATAATGTAATCAGACGAGGTAAGACAGCTTCCTTTCAGGCTAAACAGAGTGCACAAACCCATTTTATTTATAATCGAAATAGATAACTCAAGTCAATATTATAGGTCAAATTGAAGTACATTTTCAAGATAAGTAAATACAAGTGAGCATTCTACAATCTACCACTACGAGACTTGCTCTGTTTACAAAAAAAATGTACCAGTACAAAATTATAAATTGAAAAACGATTATTCAAATTACCCTAGGTTAAAGAAGAAAAAAATATTCTACAATATATTTAAATTGCGATGACAATAATTGTATGAACAATATATTTAAACTAACATTCTCTACGGATAATTTCCGTTTACAAATATTAGGAGCGTTCATCAAAGCAGTCTCAACTCAGTTCCCGGCTAGCGCGAAGTACGGAAGTTAACGGGGAAAAGGAAAGCCCAAATATGAGAGAAATGTATGCAGTACATTCGTATTTGAATTATTACTCGACATTTTCCGAGGTGACGATGGGGGACAAAGTTTCTTGTTAATAACTACAGTATGTCCCTGTTATGACAGAATGAAGATTTGTGTACAATTCTTATCTGTGAAGCCATTCTAAAATAGTCAAAAATAACATTTTTTAATTAATTTTTTGTCCAAATATAATTTAATGTTTCAACAATGTTCAATATTAGGGACTTTTATTTACTCTTTATCTCCATTAAGGTTTAATCATAAATGCTCCACGTGCAATATTGTTGGTGTAAATCTACTATTTCTAGCTGACTGTCTCGCAGAATTGACTGACATGTAAGGCACGCTCTTAATTTAGATATATTATTATTATTATTATTAGCACCGCGTCTTACTACCCATTCGGGTTATACGCACTTACGCTAATGTGTAATGGTAGGGTGATAGTGAGATGAAATGAAGGACCTACAGTTTAACGTGGAATCCGAACCACGGTGGAGGCCTGGCATTCCCCACATTCACAAGATGTCTTGTCAGAGGTGAAGGAAGGGTTTGGTAATCAGATAAATCTTTGCCGGGACCTGGGATTGAACCCCGGCCGCCTGCATAGAAGTCTGACACCTTACCCCTAGACCACCAGGTCACTTACCCAAATTTAGATATACATTTTAAAATTACACTTGGACACTGGAATAAAACCCACCAATAATATTGGCACTGGTCCAAAGATCCCGGGTTTGAATGCTTTATACAGGTGTATTTTCTAGAAATATATCTGAATGTAAAATTCTTCACCCTACATAATAGTAATAATTATTATCCTTGATTGATGTACTCACCTACGGACCCACCGCGTGTATAAAACGTTCTGATTTTCAAACTCAAAGGTTGAAAAGACAGTTGAAAGCGCGGACGCGTAGATCACCTAACGTAACAGAGTGCTGACGAGCGAAATACCTGTGCTAATGTGACCACAAGGATCGCCGAGGCGAGAGAGAGTGACGTCATAAGGCCCTGCGATAACATCACGGATTCGCGTTTTTTTGTTGTGTTTTTTTTTGCCAAGTTTGATTTGAGGAAGGTTACGCAAAATATCGCAATTATTATATATTAACTATTGTTGGTATCGATCTGGTGACCTTCGACACAGACAACGCGGAGTGATCAATGATCAATGCACTTCGGGTTTTCTAAGTTAATATATATTAGAGTAGTTAATATTTATACGTAAATACGTTTAATACACCGGCTATTAGCGGCTTATTCTCAGAAATTGGAATGAGGAAAGTATAATAGTTTAGATTAAATGCACCCACGTTGGCGTGAAGAGAATATGGGAAAAGCAAAGTGATAAATCACGTTTGTAAAACCACCTTCAGTGTACCGGGGTCGGGACTCAAATAATTTTTTTTAATCACCGCGCATTATTATTATAATTATTAGCACCGGGTCTTACTACCCGTTCGGGTTATACGCACTTACGTTAATGTGTAATGTTAGGGTGATTGTGTAGATGAAATGGAGGACCTACAGTTTAACGTGGGATCCGAACCACGGTGGAGGCCTGGCATTCCACACATACACAAGTTGTGATTAATATAAGTCTTTTCAGAGGTGAAGGAAGGGTTTGGCAATCAGATAAATCTGTGCCGGGACCGAGAATTGAACCTTGGACTCCCACCACAGAAGTCCGACATCTAATCCCTAGACCTGTTCAAGATTTAAGCATTATAACTACTATAATGGGGTAGGTATGAGGAAAGAATCATTTTAGAGGTAATCTACCAGCATTTGCGTTAAAAGAGAGTGGGAAACCATTTAGGAAAAAAATCACTCTCAGTAGACCTAGCCGGGTTTCGAACCCCGATATCCCCCCTTCTTCAGCAGGAATTTTAGACCATTCGGCAACTGAAGCGGGTGACTCTAATTTTGACCTCCCCGTTAGCGATGACCAAGAATGATGCGAGTCCAAACGCCTTAGACCAAGTGGCCACCAGTTAAGGCAAGAATTTTTAATTTATGGTCGTGCTTTTATTATCCATTAGGGCTGTACGCAGCTAAAAATACAGGGATAGAACTCAACTAGAGTTTTAGGAAGGGGGGAGAGGGAGGAATTACTAGGGCTCGTGGTAGAGTATCTCAGTAGGAAATGAAGCAATTAAAGATTTTTTAAATATAATTTGAAATTCCAAGCCCCATTCACATTGGCACAGGATACGAAAGATGCAGTTTAAGAAGATACACCATCTTACCTGCCTAGATAATGGGATAGCCACCAAGAATGTCACAATGTTTAAAAACCACTCACAATAAACCTAATACTGACCTCCATGGTCAGAACTGATTCCACCAGTCAAACAAGCAGGCATTAAATTTAACTTCGCTGGTAATGTGGAGCTCTAATACAAGTAGAAACAAAGATTTTATATAATTTTTGTACTTTTGCAACATCCTCTCGAGGAATCTAGATAACTCTTCTTGCAACACCTCCTTGAAGAGTCTAGGTAACTCTCCTTGCAACACCTCCTTGAATAGTCTAGGTAACCCTTCTTGCAACACCTCCTTGAAAAGTCTAGGTAACTCCCCTCGCAACACCTCCTTGAGAAATCTATGTAACTCTTCTTGCAACACCTCCTTGAAGAGTCTAGGTAACTCTCCTCGCAACACCTCCTTGAAGAGTCTAGGTAACGCTCTCTGCAATACCCAATATAATGCCACTTAACTACCCAGAAATCGTCCCGTGCCCAGTTTCAATCTCCATTCATATTTTAAGGCAGGATCTGTGATGGATGTCCGGAAATCGTCTTCTTTAAAATATGAGAACAGAATGACTCCGGACGAGGAAATTCTCCTGGATAGCTCACTGGGCAGAGCATTGTCATACTAAGCCAAAGCTCCCGGTTTCGATTCCTGTATCCAAGTGTCATTTTTCTATTCAAAGAATACTTAATAGTAAAGTTATTATAATGTTATGTATTTAAAACTAAATAATAATATTAAAGCATTTACAAACGGTGTGTTATAATAATTATACATAAGAGTTTTGCAAATTTTACGAAACAAAAGAATCATAGAACATGTATGGAGTTTATAGAGGTTTTTTTCAGTAAATAAGCTACTTTCCTAACATACATAAACGCTGTTTGGACTTTTCAAGGATGACTTAATGTTTGTCATCATCTTAACGTCCTAAAGAACTCCTACAATGTGACCAAGAGCCGGTCCCAAGCTCGGTTGAAAAACACACAGGGCAGGTGTGTAACAGGGTAACTACCGCAGGTAGATAATTCTAGAACAACTTGCTCATATTGCACAGTGTTATTTTTGTGTGTATTGTTGTAACTACAGTTTCAATCAGCTTGAGCAACTCGGTAACTGACTATGTAGGAAACCATCAAAGCCTTTTCCTTAACTGTTTTTGAGTGATAGGATATAATTTTCTGGGCTTGTGTAAGTTCACCAAGAGGAGTGAAATAAACAAACAAGTAGAAAATGTATTCCGGGGGAGGGGAGTAACACCCCCTCCCCCCATTCACCCGGTGGTTCCACCTTCAGTGACCAAGAGCACACAATCTCAAAGGACATATTCCATTACCCCCAAGTCCTGAGCGTTTTATTTTCGTTCTTTTGTAGCTTATTCCTTTCCTGATATCTGTTAGTATTTCAAACCTTCTTCCTCCTCTTTTTACCTCTATCTTTCATTCCATGATCCTCTTCATTAAACAATCCCTACGTAGTGTTTGGCACAAAAAATACGTTTTTCTCTTCCTTATCATCCTTATCGGGCTCCTTTCCTCCCCTCTCCTTCTCAACACTTATTCATTCCTCACCCAGTCACTCCATTTCACTTTCTCCACCCTTCTCCACAACCACATTTCAAAATCATCCAAATACCTTTTTTTCTCTTTTTCTGACTGTCCACATCTCAGAATTATACGTCATAACCCACTAATAAATAATATAATAAAATTAGTGTCAAAATGGGAAATCTCCTATTGGTTTTCTACACAGACGCACGTAGAAAAATGTGGGAGTTCGGACCCCCCCCCCCACCCCCTCTCCCTTCCTCCAAGATTTCAATTAACATACTCAATCGATAGTAAAATTCTAATTTTATAGACATAAAATGGAAAATAAAGCTACTCTATTATTTATACACTAGATAGCTGTTGCCCGCGGCTTTGCTCGCGTGGAAGTTGATTATATACAAATACGAAAATATACATATGTATTTACAGATTAATTTAAAATATTACGTTACGTTGATGACCATAACTTGACCTCAGATCAAAAATAATGCAAGTCCGATACAAATTTTCACCCCCTTTTTCATCCCTTATTAAATAAAATTTCCAAAATTCCTGAAACACGTATTTATTTGTTTTACGTCAATAACCGAAATACAAAATTTTGTTTATGTAACTTTCAAAATGACGGACTTTCATACATATTATCATACATATTATCATCCCCTATTTTGACCCCTTTGGGGTGGAATTTTCTAAAATCCTTTCTTAGTGGGTGCCTACATAACAAAATGAATATTCAGTCCGAATTTCATGCTTGTACCCTTGATAGTTTGCGCTCGGCGATGATGAATCAGTCAGTCAGTCAGTCAGGACATGTTATTTTATAAGTATAGATAAGTTATTATCATAATGTTTAGAAGTAGTTGTAATCTTAGCTAAATGAAAGGTAAGCGGTTGAATTGAATTTATATGGACATCCAAGGTTGTCTTTTCGGCTGCAATTGTCTGTTTTTTGTGGTCCTTGACGTCACGAATCATACAGGATGGACTCATTCATTTAATAACTGCAAGAAAAAGTTTGTACATCACATTGTTGATGAATGCTCTGAATAACCCTCTCCCCTCTAGCTCACCAAATCGAATACAATATTCGGCTTTTAAAGTCCTCTTCGAGTACGGTAATTGATGTCAATTCTTACGTTTTTGACAAAAAAGAAATGAGCTCTTGGTATGACCCTTGCATAGGTTATTTGATTTTTTACAATAACAAACCTTGTAATTATTTCATTTAAAGATGTACTTGTAATTCAAATTTAATTTGTACAATATTTTAAGGATCAATTTAAATTAAGAGAGATGGAATCAATTTTGCCAATTGTACTTTTTAAAGCCCTATTGTGAGACTTATAAACAACAGCGGTCTGCGGTGTTTATTTGAACTACGTGGACACGCTGCTCTCCTGTGCACTTGTATATTCAAGATTAATTAATAAATAACGGTTAAAACACTAGTAACTATATGAAAGTTATCTATTGATTACAATAATTCCATTATTCAACTTGTATGTCCCAAAACACAGTTCAAATTAGCTCTTTAGAATCTTCTTCAAATCTAACACAAATTCCTCTATTAAAAGCTCTCAAGACCCCGTAGCCATAAGTTCAATTCACTGTCGCTAGAGAGCTCTGATGGAATATTTAGTGACTTTTACTATAAGATTATACCCACCCGCATTTATGACCCACTCCACCTCCCCTCAAACCACAATCTATGGCGTCATATCGCAATCGAGCCATATCGACCGCCATCTGTTGGCCAAGATAGTGCCAACTTCTGCGGCTAGAGGGTGTTATGTGGTCAGTAGACTACAATGAGGCCTCTAGACTAGAGCCACTACTTTTTAAAATTAAAGTAGCTCTTAAAAGCCATAATATCAAATAATTAATTTGAAAATATAAAGGCCCAGAAAATGAAATTAATACATTTTTTTTTAAATTAAATGAAACAATTGGAATGTGTATGTTGCTAATATAATTATTATAGTCAAGTATTTTGATTATTATTTAAGCTCTTCCCCGGATCTACGGAATGGGTTCACGGGAACTTCTATCCCTTGTGCACATTGTTTCTTGAAGAGAGAAAGGAGTCGAAGTAATATGGTCGACTTTCGTGGGTCAACAAACCTCTCATTTGAAAAAAAAAAAAAATGTTGAAACAAGCTATATTTTATTCCTCTCTAATCTCGACTCGACCTTGACGGAATATTACGAAGCCATGTACGGCTCTGTCCATTACACATTACATCATATGAATCAAATAGTGATTTAGGTAATAATGTGAAAACTGCTTCGGTGGCCGCACGGTCTAAGGCGCCACACTCTCGCGTTCAACTACAGTAGCCCCATGAATTCTTTGGTGCTGACTGACAGCTCACAGCTGACTGTCAGAAGTTACAGCTGCTGACACATGTTTTTGCAGATCATATGGTTCGGCGTAGGGATACGTAGTTTTGTCTGGTAACTTTTCAAAGCCGTGAGCTGTCAGTCAGCACCAAAGAAGTCATGGGGCTACTGTAGACTGTCGATGACGGGGGAGATCGAGGTTTGAACCATCCATAGTGTAAATACGCCACCAGTTCGGACGGGTAGTAAGACGCATTGCACGTATAAAATACAGTAAACATATGAAAATGTTGATAACGTGTGGTCCGCGTGGTAACCCCGTGACGGCGTCAGGCGATGATAATATGCAATCATTGTTGATGACCTCTACAGTCAGTCAACTTAAGCCCGGTACACACGACACAATTCCTTGTAAGACACTCAGTACAAGAAGTTGGACAAAACCTTGGTCGCTTTGTTTCTCTCTCTTAGCACCGCGTCTTACTACCCGTTCGGGTTATACGCACTTACGCTAATGTGTAATGGTAGGATGCTTGTGAGATGAAATGGAGGACCTACAGTTTAACGTGGGATCCGAACCACGGTGGAGGCCTGGCATTTCACACATTCACAAGTTGTGATTAATACACGTCTTGTCAGAGGTGAAGGAAGGGTTTGGTAATCAGATAAATCTGTGCCAGGACCGAGGATTGAACCCCGGACCCCAGCACAGAAGTTTGACACCTTACCCCTGAACCGTTTTTTTTGAAGAAGACGAAATCAGCATAAGTGAGAAACTTACTCAAATTTGATAAAAAAAAGGCCCCATTAAAAAGTTTTTTTATTTATTCGAGGTGTTAAACGTGTACTTTCTGAACCGACTGATTATATCAATCAGCACACGAGAATTTCTACGAGTGAGAGCGAGATAGCCTACCAATTTTGCCAGACAATATATTGTCACATAACTTTCAGGGTTATTTTACATACCACAATTGGCATGGGACCGACGGCTTTACTTCCACTCCGAAGGAAGTTGTGCTACGGATTTTCATTACTCAATTAGGCTATTATCCGTCGACCCGGCTAGTTTGAACCCATGATAATCGAGCTATGAGGCTAGAACTTCACCCCAAGACCATCAAGATCAACTTAAAATAAAGTATTGGTGTGAAAATACCTTTCAAATCGTGTCGATTTTGTTTTCTTTTAAAGAAGGAAACTGAATACTGTGGTCAGATACGATACTTGCCGATTCTATATCGGCGGTCGTGTGGTTGAAGTAGCCAGACTCGCATTTTTGTCGTTGTTTACGGATATATAGTCCCCCCCCCCCCTCCTTTGTGGTTAAAAACCCTACTATTTGACCGTGAATGAATTCTCTCGTGTGAATTTCAGTGTTTAACTGTGTTTTTCATTATCTTATGCGGGTGCATTTCCTCAAAGCTAAACTTATCATCATACCTACGGTATAGTTCAAGTTATTGAAAGTTCTCGTGTTAAACGTACAAGTAAAAGTTAATAGTTTATCAACTCAGCGTGTTTTTAAGTTACTCAGATAACCAACGGTGACGTAAGCTTTTAAAAAACTTCAAATACAACCTGATTCCAAACTTCAAAATGTTAACGCCTGAAATTGAGGCAACGCTCCAAGACCGTAGCAGTTTGAGCTTCGCTCTCGGACATAATCTGGACAAGGATCCCCGAACAAGTATTACAGGTTTAGAAACGAACCTCCTCCCAAACCGAAGAAGCTATATGAACCAGTAATTATAGACCTACAAGAATAACATAATTGATCTAGTCCAGATAAGTGAAGAACTGTCATTTAATCTTGTTATGATGTAGAGTTGACTTTACCTGTTGGTACAGTAGCCCCGTGGCTTCTTTGGTGCTGACTGACAGCTCACAGCTGACAGTCAACATTTAGGTATATACCTACATTTTGACTGTCAGAAGTGACAGCTGTAAGTGACAGCTGCTAAACACATGTTTTTGCAGATTATATGGTTCGGCGTAGGGATACATAATTTGGTCTGGTAACTTTTCAAAGCCGTCAGCTGTGAGCTGTCAGTCAGCACAAAAGAAGCCATTTGGCTACTGTATGTAAAGTGAAAATGCGGTAAAAGAGAGATTTATAGCAGTCAACATCAAAAACATTTAACTATATTCTTATTTGATTCCATTTTTTTAAGCACTGCGTTTTACTACCTGTTCGGGTTATATACTTGTGTACTAAATTACGCTAATGGTTTAGAAACGTCTAATTGAGATTAAATGCACCCGCATTTGCATGAAAGGAGAGTAGAAAACCATTTAGAAAAACCCTCAGTGCACCCAACCGGGATCGAACTCCGATCTTCCCGTCTTCGGCATCATCTGGTAGAAATCCCATGTACTAGGGAGTTCAAGATGTGTGGTGATTGCTCATTATCTTCCAAACTGAATTTCTATGAGCGAGAGTGAAATACCCTACCAATTTTGTCGGGAAAGGTATTTTCACATACCTTCCAGGGTTCTTTTACATGTCCACAATCTACATGGGACCAACGGCTTTACTTCCCCTCCGAAGGAAGTTGTGCTACGGATTTTTATCACTAAAAAACCAATGATAAATGTTTCAGTTATGCTGGGAACCGAACTCGGAACCCTTCGCTCAGTAGGCAGACAATTTATATACCGAGCTAAAATGTCGGATCAGTATATATATATATAACTAACAATAAATTAAAATGTCATCAATGTAGACTGCAAATAATATGCCTAGCTCTTCTCAAAGCTCCTTTCTACCAAAATCTTACTATACACCGTACGTTTCTTGTTTGTTAACCTAAAGTACATTCAACACCCTAGTTTACTTTGATGACAGCTCAAAAAAGTTACTAAAAATAGTACCTAGTGTATCCCTACGCCAACAGCTGACATCTGTCACTTTGTATAGCTCCAATAATGAAAACATGGACAATATTATTTATATTTATTTTGAAGTCGAACACAAAGCTTATTTATCGTTTTATTCCACTTAAAGTTATATATTGACATCACTTTCACAAAAGGTCTGACGAATATTGCTTTAAAATGGCGACCGACGAATTTAAACCATATAATTGATCATGCCTTTCTTTACAATGCTGCACCCACAAAGTGGATACAAATATTTTATTTAGTTAAATATTTAGAAATACGGTAAATAATCATAAAATAATTTATTATATATATACATATATATAAAAATGACGAGTAGTTTATCTTTTCCAAGTAAATACGCTGCCTGTGTTAAAAGGGATTAATGTATGCACTATATTACACATCATAGATAATATTCCAAAACGAAGAATAAATACTTTTAGTTATGTTTCAAATACTATTTCGGAATTAATAATGAAAAGTTATTAAAAGTAATGAAATAGTGTGAGAAAATTTGAAGTCTACGTTCTTTTAAATGTAAAATATAACATGTAATTAAAACACTTATCATTAATAACAAAACAGTGATCTTTTTACAAATGTTGGCAACCCAAAACCTAAACATATGAATTTTCAACTTTCATTAAGGTAAAAAGCTATGGTGAACATACTATAGAAATGTGTTTGAGTATGTTGTTATCATGACGATGACGTCATCCACGTGAAAAAGAAACACTTGTCAGATGTGTCGACAGTGCGGTATCTTCTTAAAGTGCCCAATCACTCGCAGTTTTTTCCTAGTTTAAGTTTCAAATATTTTTTCCCCCCTTTCGTTCTGTTGTATGGTTCGATTTTAGGTTGTTCTTTCACTTTAATTATTTGTTGGAATTTGACATAGCAATAATTTAAGTTAAAGGGCTGTAAACATTTATCAGGAAGTTGGAATACTTACCACACCTAGTGTATAGTACATTTGCTGAAAGGTTACATATTTGATTTATTTTTACAATTTTATGTCACAACGTATATTATCTTTGAGTGCACCATTAACATCACACGTTATCAGAAAACGTAGTCGTTTCGTCGTTGATAATTTGTACTGTTGTAAGTCAAATGACTTATGATGGTTACAATTTGTGAACGAAACCATTTTGTTAGCGATGTCTGAAGCAGTGTTAATTCATATATGAACAAACACTTTGGTCAATCTTATTATCTACGAGGCATCGATAAAAATAAAACTTATCGTTTTCAAACTTGTAATACAAATTTAGGTAAGACCTAGAACGAGATATTATAAATATTTCCTTAAGGGATATAAAATCAGCTTTCCTTTAATGCTGGGAGAAAATCAAATTTAATAATAAAAATCACTTTATAATAAGTTCCTATATTATGTTTAATGAATGTAGGGCTTAAGTGAGTCTCCAGTTTTAAGCCCACATCAGTGGCCGGGTGGCCTATGGCGTTAGACTTGCAATGCACAAAATCAACATTGACAAGAAAATGAAGGTTCGAATCCCAGACGGTTATACTGGGCGTGGTTTTCTAGATAGGTTTGAACACAGAGATCTTCTCCTCTTGTCTCCACGCTATTGCGGGTGCACTTTCTATAAACATCCCTTACTATCCCTAACCATTATCCCAATTTTGCCGGAAAAGTATTTTCACCTTCCAGGGTTCTCTTACATGCCACAAACTCACGATAGATATGGAACCGACGGCTTCACTTCCCTTCCGAAGGAAGTTGTACCAAGGCAAGAAAAATAAGTTGACTTCGGCTAGAGTTGAACCCAAGAGCATCGGTCCCTGAGGCGTACACTTTACTTCAAGACCACCAAGGTCAACAACCAACGTCTACCAACTACAAACCCATAAATCCTACCCCTGAAATCTCTTAGTACTCAAATAAAAAGTATTTAGTTTCATTTCAGATCCATCTAATGAACTCCATCATTTCCCTTATTCCCTGAGTAAACTTAGTTATAAAACATATAATTCCAATTTAAAAAAAAAGGATATATGAATATATGCCTTGTTTCCCCTTGCCAAGCCCCAGCAGCTGGAAACGGTAGGAGAGGACAAGGCTGCTGATACATAACTATGTCAATAACACAAAAGAAGCTAAACACAATTTCAAAAATAACTAAAAGGATTTAAAACATCTTGGAACTTCCAAAGAAATTACACTCCATTTCTAAGAAAGTGAAGCACGTGCACAAGTTATTCTTTTGTTTATTTCCCGCGCATGCGAAATTGCGAATTAACTGCGCATGTGCACATTGAGAGACTCATACTGTGGCTAAACAATTACACACGTTTTTAGCCCGATGAACTATTGAATTTTATAGTGGTAAAATTATTGTATTTTATTGTTATGAACTATCCTGTATAATTTTCTTTATAAACATATCTCTAATAAGAAGCTTCTAAACAGCGTTATAACAATTTACAAATTATCTTAATACAAGACAACACTTTTTTCATTGTTAAGAAAGTGAATATTTAAAACTTAACCAAACAATCACAGCTTAATCAAATCACACAACAATGTAATGTCGACACTATCTCAGTCGGTGATGCGTCTTCTTTTCAACACAAAATTCATGAATTTCCCCCTCGAGGACGACCAACAACGTAATATTACTATATTGAATTAATTTCGTTTGTTCAGTGTATATTATAATCCATAATCATATAAGTGAGCTCAAGCTCTTTGGATCATGTGATTAATTATCAAATAAAAAATAAAAATAATCGTATGGGGTAAAGTTTTGATGTTTGTAATTTAAATAATACAAAATGAAAAAAAAAGGTGAATGCATAACATGTTTTAAAACGACTACTTCATACAATTTGTTTTTAGGTGTTACTACTCTCGGGCCGATAGCTAGTTGGAAACCCGTCCTGGTTGATAAAACCAATTATCTTGCCTCTTTCTGTCCCAGTTCCGAGCGCGCTGCGGTAAAGTGAGTAGTGAGAATATTGTTTGTTGTACCATCCTGAAAGAAACATGTCGGGTAAAACTAAAGCCGGCGGCCAACAAGTTGTCGACTACGAACATTTACAGAATACTGCACACCGTTTGCGTATTTTATCCATTGCTGCTACTCAGGCTTCCAATTCAGGGTGAGATAAGTAATTTTATTTGGTACAATGTGCTATATTCAGAAACTTTGTGTAATTTGGTTATGGTACATTCAGTTGGAACATTATGATACAAGTTTTGTCCTTGAAACTATTTGGTTTATCACTTCACTAGCTTGCGCTCACCGAATGAAGTTTTTACCTTGCAGTTTTTGGATTCCTCCAACAGTTTTAGATTTTATTTTGTCTTATTGTTCATTTTATTCCAAAACTACAATTTAGCGTTGTGAAAACAAAAATGATGAAGCTGCTTAGAGTAAAAAAGTTCCATCAACATTTTCATGTCGTGTAATCATGACTTTCAAGATTCAAGTACAGTACCGGCAATGTTAAGTAACGTCCACACTAGTTGCTATGCAGCATTGAATTGTCTTTATACTGTTAGCTTTGTTTACGTAAAGGTTGAAGTATTTCTAATAGCCTACATTATTGTTTAGGGGGAAATAATTGAGACGCGTTATTAAATGTATATTTGTCATTTGAAACTAAATTGCACGCAAAATATTGTAAGCCTGGATTCAATCTGATGATTATTCGTCACATCTCCTTCATAGAGATTCATAGTAGTATTTAATGTTAAGTCAAGAACCTATTTCTCCTCCTTTTGTAATTGACTTGATGTAGTTTTATCCAACTTGGCTCGTTTACAATCTAAACATATAGTCCACACTACATTCTATCACAGGTGAAAGGAAGGAGGCGGAGCCCATTCTTTATCTGATAAAAAAAAATCAACTCGTTTCTAGATCATGGCAGGTCATCAACCTTTCTATATTCTATTGGCTGTAAAACTGCATATGTTTCATCTTTAACACACTATCATATTAACAAAATATAGTTATATCAGGGTCTTATTTTTCTATACTTACAATCATCTAAGGATTAATAAACCTCAATTCCATATACCTCAACTTGTTTTAGAACTTTGTAGGTTAGCATTTTCTAATTTGGAATGAAGAACTCCCTATGTAGTTTAAATTTATATTAATTAGGGCTGTATCCTAATAGTCTACTTTACACGCCATCAACCCTTGACGTTAACTTGATAGTTGCATTAGCAATCATGTGATCAAGTGCAGATCCGTCTGAATAGTCACGAAGTGTGCTAATGCACCCCTCACACGCCCTTGAGTCCAAGGGTGACAGCAAGTTACCCTTGACACTCCGTTGATGCGGTGTGTGTTCACTAATTGTTTAATTTTTGGTCTTCTAGAGAAAGAGCTTGGAGAGTAATGTGATCTTTGATAACATACGTTAAATATACTGGTTGTTTTGTAGTGTTGTAGTGTTGTAGAGTTGTCTTGTGTTGGATAATTTGTCTTGTACAGTGAAAATAAGTCCCCACAAATCTGTAAGTGGTCTCTGCTAATTCGGGCTGATAGATGCCGTTTAAAATAGTTTCTAAGATCATTGGTAGGAAGCAGTACTGCGGACTCAAGGGTGTGAAAAGGATATTTTGCCGTTCGAATAGTCTGTTGCAGTCTTCGATCTCAAGTGCGTGTAAAGTGTAAAGTGTAAAGTCATCAAGTCAAGTGTACTTGACTATTCAGATACAGCCTTCATTATATTATTTCACAACACAAACCAGGTGGCTAATAAAAAAAAAATCATTTAAAAAATAATATTTTCACAAAATTAACACTACCAGACAACTGTATTACTGTTATTATATTTGATACATAAAAGGGAAATATGTTTCAATATTAACATGATTTAAGCTCAAATCTAGAAACTAATAACTTTACTTACCTATTTCGTTCATCTACCTCATCATATCCTGAAACGTTAAATACATGTATTATCCATAAAATATATGTTTATCTCTATAAAATACTAGTTTGTATGCTATGAATTACAAAACAACTCAACCTAACCTTCCATGTATGATAAAATGAAATGTTAATATAAATTGGGTTGGGCATAACATTTATTAATAGGAAATTGTTCATGATGTTCATTATGGAAAGTAGTGGTAACAATCATTCTAGCCGGCACATAAATTAATTAGGTATTTTATGATAAAATAAAAATATTTTAATGGACTGGTAGGCCTACCTATTTCCTTTTTGTGTATCGAACACCGTATAATTTATAACATTGTTCTTTAGTGCTATTTTCATGAAAATTTTATTTTATAAAATAGATTGTTTGTGTAGCATTAAAAAATAAACTTTAGAACACTTCTCAGGCATTTTTAAAAAATGCTCTATTTTAGGATTTGAACAAACACATAAATCTCACAACTACAAAATATTACATTTAAAAAAATATTTTGTTTATATGTTCCCATTGCTTAATTTTTGATTTTTTTAACTGTACAAGTTTAAGGCTAGACCTCATATCAGCCTATTTGTCTTTTTTAAATGTCTGTAGGCAATGCTTAGGCAAGGTCAAAGTTTCTCAAACTATGGGGTACATGAAAGATTTTTGGGTGAATTTATTGTACCACTTTACTTTATTAATAATAAAATATATTTTTAATAGTAGAATGTCAGGTCAACAAATTAAAAGATTTTTACTCTATATTGTGGGATTTTACAGGCCTAAGCCTTTCTTTCCCTTTGGCCTAACATAATTAGTTTCCCATTTAAATATTTACTAACATTTTGATTGACCATTTGTAATTTACCTATCAAGATATCAAACCATTGTTTTCTGTTTATTAAAGATCTGGAAGGGATTATTTTGGTTAGGCCAGGAGTGGTGTCACACGGTTAGCAAAAGTTTGAGGCACACTGGGTTAGGAAAATTGCAACATATATCTAACTTATATCAAGGTTAGATTGTTTACTAACTAAACACCAAATATCAGCTTTCTTCTAGGAATTTTTATAAAGGAAAAAACACTTTTTAAATATGATCGGAGCAATCCTAAAACTTCACATTTACAAACATATTTAGTATTTTACAGTTATATACAATGATAGGTGCCTACATTTATGTGTCACATAAATTTCCTGTCATAGAATTTGAAGGAATAGAACTTATATAACCCCCAAATAATTATGTTTATTGTTATGGTAGTTTTATTTCTAGTATGGGGAGGAGGGGGGGGCCTAAGTACACCCGACATAGATTCAAACCTCGGATCTCCGCATCATCAGCAGTCTAGTTAGATACGAGAGAAGCGTGTTAAATCACGCGGCCACCAAAGCGGGTGCTATAGTAGTCATTAAGTCTCATCATCTGAAAGGTTTCATTTTATTGGTATTACTAGAGTGGCCTGAGAATAAACCACCAGTAATGAAATAGCACACCTTGATTATTTGTTTGATTCAGTCACCCCACATCATGTTCATCCATCGCAGAGATCATGTCCGTCTTGTTCTTCCACACCATGAAATACAACAAGTCATCTCCCAGAGACGCTGTCAGCGACAGGTTCATTCTTTCCAAGGGACACGCTGCGCCCATTCTATACGGAGGTAAGTGTACCTTGCATTAAACTGTCCATTATTCTCTCTGAAGATGATTGATGTGCATTATGACAAACACCATAGACCATGTAAACTAATAGTTCAATTGATACAATTTTTTTACAAAAGTTTATAGTTAGGACAAAAAAACTCGGTTGAAAACTAAACCACAACAGTTGCCGCTGTTGTAATCCTAATATTTAGTGCTTGGATGAACCTCATCTCATTGTTTTTAAGTCTTACCTTAAAAAAATATATCTCCGAGCCTTATAATCAACCTCTTACATTTAATCTTTACTAATTCATTCATTTTTATTGAATATAGTTTACATATTTAATATTAATATCAGCATTTAGTTTAACTCACTTTGGATCTAGGCTATAGGTTTATTCTGATAGAAAACATAAACGCAAATAAATCTTTACAGGCTTCTTTGTGAGGAATGTAATTAAATTTAAGCTACATTATCGGTTTACTAAGTTTTAGGGGTGTGCGAAGGTCTAATTTTAATTGCGAAGCAGAGTTTAAACATGTGAAGAAGCAAAGCTGAAGATAAATAAAGGTTTTGTTGTCACACATTAGGTACTTTTAGTTTTTAAACTATCCATTAATGCAGCTGAAGAAAGGGAAAGCTGTAAAGAAAAAAAATCTCACTGTTCTTTATTCTGACATATCTGAATTTATCTATGCTTACATTACATTATATATGGTCATTTAATCAACAGTTGATTTAGAAATTACTGATTAGAAGCTCTCTTCTAAAAACAATTACACATTGAAATAAATTTAGTGATATATTTCAAATTTGTTCTTGGCCAATTGAAATTTTCTTCTTCTTTTAAAATTTTTTCGAAAATGCTAACATTAATGTGGGTATCAGGAAATTCAAAACAAACAAGATGTGGTCTTTCACTTTGACATTTAAAAGCTTTGTACACTTGTATTAATTTTATCGCTATTAAAAGTATTTAAAGTAAGTCGGAGAAAACTTGAGCCACAGGGTATTTAAATTAAAGTCCATAATTTAATAATTTTTACATTTTTTTAATACTAAAAAAGCTTAAGTAGCAAAGTTTAGTTTAGTTTTATGCACACAGTATTCTCAAAAATTGTTAAGGATTTATGTGGAACTTTTTAAATAAAAAGAAGGTTCTGCTCGAATTCAATTGTACTTAAATGCCAGATTTTCAAGGTTTGTTGAGTTTACTATGTGTACAAAATTAAACCTAATAAGTCTCTGAAGCAATATTTTATTTATTTTAACCAAAAATATTTTGAATGTTAAAAAAAAAACTTTCTAAAGTATGAAATTTGACTTGGGGCTCCTTCCTTCCACCTCACCTTAAGGAAGTTTGTTCCAAGTAGGCGAGCTTGTCTATCGATGCGAGGAACTCTTATAGGGGATTGGGAGGGGGGTATTTTGAGTTAGGCAAGCATTGTTGCAGGGTTTTTGTTATAACTAATCTTTACCCGCTTTGGTTGCTGCATTGTCTAAACTCTAAAGCGTCATTCTCACAATAGACTAGACTGACTATGACTGGGAGATCCCCACTCTTGATTACTAAATATTCTATGAGAGTTCTCCTGCCTGGTGACAGCAGGTTACAAAAAGTGAGTGATTTTGGCCTATACACAGTGCCGGATATGGGCCTGGGACCAAGTTGGCAAATTTTTGTATATAATTTTTTTTTAAATACACGGATGTACTATACAAAAAATTTACCGACACTATAGGGGAATTTTTACACCAGCATTATATTTTGTTTAGTTATTATTTATTTGTATTTTATTCTATTATTTTTATATTTTTCCTTGCACTTGAAATTGACAGTGTAAAATTAAACTATGAAGATGTGATTCTTTCATTTGCAAATGAAAGGAATAGAAGACCTCTCCTGTCGTGGTTTTAGAACGTATCCTCTGTTTTCAGTTAAAATAAAATTAATTTTATCTAAATACCTCACCTTGCTACTTATTAACGATTTAATAAATACTCTTTATTGTACTATTTCTTAAAATAGTGATTTTTTAAAAATAATTTAGAAAATATAATAATTTGTTTTATTTGTTTTCAATGTATTATAGAACAAAGGGGCGCAAACATTTAATGATCCATGGGTGTGGGTGCAGTCAAATCTGGGACTGCCTATACATACAAACTTTGTGACTTTACGTTTTAGTCTCCTTGTTATGTTCAAGTGTCCTGATGACGGTAACTAGATTGCAATTTACCTAAAATTTGTTGTAAAACCATCGGAGGTGAGAAAACTAAAACAAGTAAAATTGTTTTTCTCTCCACCATTATAAAAAAAACCTGCAAAAACTAGGTTTGGCAGTCGCTTTAAAGTGTATTACTATACCATTGAATGTGATAACAAAACTGCTTCATGATATAACTTTGTTCTTGTAACAGTCTGGGTCGAGAACAACTTGTACACTGAAAGCGACCTCCTGACCTTGAGGAAGATAGACAGTGAGCTCGAGGGTCACCCCACACCTAAACTGAGCTTTGTGGATGCGGCCACTGGGTCTCTTGGTCAAGGACTCTCCATAGCTGCCGGGATGGCCTATGTTGGCAAATATTATGACAAAGCTTCCTACAGGTTCGTGTTCTTTAGTTGTTACGTTTGAATTAAGTTAAAACAACACTAATCAGTTCGCAATATAAAGAGCTTCAGTTTGGAATTTTTTAATCTAAGTTTCAGCTTAATCTATCTTCCCCAATTTGAAAATTCACGTCAAGTGTCTTAAATAGTATGCCTAAATTATATTCTTTCGTACACTACTATATTATTAAGTAATATAATTATTAGCACTAGATGATTTACTATGAGCTTAGGATGGAAATATAAGCTTGAAGTTGAGTATGTTAACTAGCCATATTACATATTACTTGTGTCAGTGGGCGCTCAAACTAAATGTCAGGATCATCTAATCCAAACGGTGATAACAGAGAGTTCAGGGTTCAAATTTTGGCCAGGTGATTCTTTTTTTTCTAGATAGTTCCACATTCGTGTAGGTACATTTCCTCTAAACACTACTTTATTCACACTCCATTAGCATAATTGTGTTTAATCCGGATGAGTAGTATGATGTGGGGGATGAAAACCAAAACAAAACCATCCATGTTAAAATAAATAAAAATTAACAGTAAAGAGTTTTAGAATGCACTATTGTTGTTAAAGACTAAAATTAATGTACACTATTTTTAAAAATAATTTGTTCGGGCTAATTATACTTTACAATGTAGATTTAAAGAAATGGGTTAACCAGATACATTTTTTTATACAATTTTATAAAATGAAAGTTTAGTAAAAATACAAATTTAGCAGGTTTACTAGTTTATTTAAAAATGAGAGCACCTACTCTTATCAGTAAGTGATAGAAATCCTCATTTAATTCTAAAAAAAAGTGCTATCTTAACAATATTGTGTTAGGCACAAATAATTTTTAATGATGGATATTTATTTTAAAGCTGCTTCTAATTAATTGTGAATAAGATATGATTTTAAATTGAAACTTGTTTATTTTTGTGGTAATATACTTGTTGGTTAGTTTTGGGATAACATAGATAGCAAACTGCAGAGGGGGAAATAATTCATTGTTTGTTGTGGCTCCTTATGTGCCTAACCTCGTTAGAAAATTCTAGGATTGCTTTGTTTCTCCTTTCTTTTTTTCACTTTTGTTTTACTAACCAGAGCCATCCATATTTAACTATATAAATGGCCAAGAGAAAGGAAGCTAAAATTTAGGGTAGATATGTGTGCATTTACATGAAGTGAGAGTGGGGAAACTATCTAGGAAAATCCACCCGACTAAAGTAGCTTGACATTTAATCCATATATCATAACTGCGGGCTAAAATTTTATTATTTGAGCATGGTTGAGAATGGAAGAATGTAAACTTTATAAATATAAACACACTGTAAGTGAAATATTAACAAATGAAAGTAAGAGAAACAGATGGTGATGTAACAGGGTCTGAAACCTTAGCTAATCTGGTAGCGTATCTATCTGCTTAGCTAAGGGTCTCGAGTCCGATTCCCGGAATGACCAAAAAATGTATCATTGATGAAATGTTGGTTTTCTTTTTTGTGTAGATGAATTAACAGCCAGGGGAGGGGGG
>CABFVZ010000269.1:208914-231050 GCA_902151445.1 Timema monikensis | reverse complement strand
ATGCTGTTTTAGATTTAAGTTAGTTTATAAGCTGTGGGCTGATATAATTAGACAGTTCAGAAAGTGCACATTAATTACCTAAAATCCAAGGGGGCATATTATTATCCAATATTGACATACGGTTTTGAAACCGGGACAGGGACTAAGAGAGATCCAAGTAGATTTCAGGCGGCAGAGATGAGGTTCCTAAGAGTTATTGAGAATGTAACAAGAAGAAACAGGATAAGGAATTAAATAATTAGGGATGGTTTAAAGGTTATATATAATTAGAAGACACCAAAGAAAAAAAGGTTACTGTGGCTAGGTCATGGGATGAGAATGGAGAAGGACAGAATGCCTAAGAAAGCCTTACAGAACAAAAGAGAAAGGTGGAATACCGTGGACGAGATGGATGGACCAAGCGCAGAATGACATGGAAGCTAAATGAGTGGACTAGAGACACGTGGCTGAGGGGGGAGTTTGTAAAGATCGACAAGAATGAAAGAGGATGTGTCAGACAATCCGCAGAGGCGGAAATGTCGAATGATGATGATAATGATTACTTGGGGGTGGGGTGGGGGATGAAATGGGTTGTTAATTTAGGGAGAAAGAAAGGTGTCTCTAGGTGTGACTAATGAAAAGAGGAGGGTATAAAATATCACATCCATATTCATACAATTTTTGAACAATCCTCATCCTAATTTACACTTTTTCCAGGGTGTTCTGCCTTATTGGAGACGGAGAGAGTGCAGAGGGCTCCATATGGGAGGCGCTCAGTTTTGCCAGCTACTACAAACTGGATAACCTGGTGGTTATTTTTGATATCAACCGTCTGGGGCAATCCGAGCCCACCTGTCTTCAGCACGACCTTGCCACTTACAAGGCCAGGGTGGAGGCGTTCGGATTAAATTCCATAGTGGTGGATGGGCACGACGTCAAAGAGGTCGTTAAGGTATGTGACGTTCGAGAACTTATAACATTTTTTGACAGATGATAAATCACCAGGCCTCTGAAAATATTACCAGTTTCACTGCTGGTGGCATTTATTATAGTTGTGACCTGGTCAGTTATTTTCTGTCTCTTTACTTTATACTATAATATAAATGCTTGTCTTTTGAAGCGTCTTAGAATTGATTTTTATACATACACATAATTTTTTATATTCATTTTAAAATAAAAGCTTGCCTTATTTATTAAAGCCTTAGAAAACCAAAGCGAGCGTGGTATCACATATTAAGATCGTGTTCATTATGGTCAAAGTTTTTGAAGTTATTATTATAACAAATGTTTACCACGTGAAATCCTTATTGTTGTAATTAGTATCGTAAAGTACATTTTCATTAATCATGAAGACATTTTAATTTTTTATTTTATTTGGTGATCAGTTTAAACTTGCTGGTTAACAAACTTTTTTTTTTCCATAACATTTGACAAAATTATATTTCTAAAATAAATTGTCTTCAACTTTAATCAATTCAGATTATCAATTCTGATTCCTAAATTTTAACTTCCAAATTTTGATTCTTGTTCACTCACCATTTACAATTTCAATTATTTTCAGTCCTTCCAATCATAATAATATGCTATTTATTTTATACTGTAGTGAAATATCTTTGAAAAAAAAATATATATTAAAAAGTGTATTTAAATAGTAAAAAATTTAAACAAAACAAACATGTTTGATTTGAGTAAGATGTACCAAGTTCATTTTGAGTACATTTGCCCAAAGTGATACAGCAAAATATAACTAATAATTCTCGTAATGAAAAACTACTCAATGATGAATATTACTGTTATGTTTAAATTCCAGTACTTTAATTTATTGAGATTGAGAGCTTAGAATTCTGGTTATAAAATCTACTTTTTACATTTATCACATGCTCACTCATTTATATAGACATTTGGGGGGGTTACAATTGCAAAGAGTTTAAAATGAATATTTAATAATACAAAAATTATATACTAATATTGTCACCTTAAGCTATCAGGTTTTCATCTCCTTGATCGACTTTTAGTAAATGTTTCATGCCTCGGATTATTGGGTTAGTTTATTTCTATTATATTTAGAAGACGGTACAAGAAAGGTGGATAGAAACATAAAAGTAACGAACACAATATGGTTTTTACAATGAAACGAACACAGTTCACGCTTTACGTCGCTGTCACTGGACATAAAGGTTATGGCCCTACCTTTCGAAGAAAATCGATATTCACCGTCGACTCCCCCAACCTAGGCCTCATTTTATTGGAACTCATCAGGAGGGAATTTGAAACGTGCAACACATCTTTCTAAAAGAGGAAACCAAGAAACATATAATGGAGGGAAAAAAATAAAATAAAAAAAAATGTGACACTTAGATGGGAACATGTGTTTGTTATACAAAAAGGGATAGTAACTTATTTAGATACTAATATCTTAATACTCTTGAATTATGTAGGATAGGAAAGCCTACACCAAGAGAGTTGTGGCTTTGATTCACTTGTTTACACCTGAAATTACCACCATACTCTACCCAATTTTATGTTATTTCTTTACCTGCCAGGCATTTGATGATGCAGCAAAAACTAAGAACAAGCCTACCGCAGTGTTGGCTAAAACCTTTAAAGGAAAGTATTTCCCTGGAATAGAGGACAAAGAAAACTACCATGGGAAACCCCTTGGTGGGCAAGCACAGTCAACTATTGAGGTAATATATATATATATTTATTTATTTACCTTATATATAGTTATAAGTTATTTACTTTCATTCAGAAATATTAAGTGAATGGTGAAAGAAATTCCTTGAAGTACATTTCTACAGAACTCTGATAATTTTAGGTTTAAATTGCTAAATAGTTTCTATAGTTATTTTATTATTTTGCTAAATATCTTTCTCACCTCGCCCCCAATAGATTTTGGTTGGAGTTTGAACCCCAATTTCTAACATTCAGATTTAATTCATAGTACTTTATTTATATTGTATAGTATTGGGTAGTAAATTAGAATGAAAAGTTTAATTAACTGTGTGAAAGAGTTTATATAATCTGTAAAGCTTATATCATGATTGGTCAAAATTCATTTGCTAAAAAGTTTTCCATTTTTAAATAAGGTTAGTGTCTAAAGTTTATTGTATTTTTGATGTTAAACTGTTTAAAATGTGTATAAACTAGCTGTTTGTTCTATCATGTACTGATAACATTTAAGTAGGTTTGATGAGATAAAACTTTGACCTTGAAGAAAGGCTCCCAGTTCAAATAGATAGTGTAATTTAAAGAAACAAACTCAACGGTCTCTTAGCCAGAATTAAAAAGTAATTATTTTATTTGATGCCTGTAAACTTTAAGAACTGACTGATTTTATCAGCATGCGGCTTACAAACTAACTTGATTCTAGAACATACGCATTACCACCCAATCTCCTAAGTGTTAATTCATCATCTTGAAAGGAGAACCCCCATTTTAATTATTTTCTTAAATTTGGAGGTAAAGTTTGTTCATGATAGGTTTTTACCTGGATGTCAATTCAAAAATCATATGTTTAGGTTTTATGATGCCAACACTAGTAAAATATCACCGTTTTCTTATAAATGTTAAGTTTTTTAATCACATGTTATATTTTACATTAAAAATAACTTAAACTTAAGTTTTCTTACACTGGTTCATAACGTTTAGTAATTTCTTTTTACCCAATCCGAAACAACATTTTAAATGTAATTAAAAGTATTTATTCTCCGTTTTCTAATGTTATCTATGATGTGTAATATAGTGCATACATCAACCTTTTAATACAAGCATCATATTTACTTGGAAAAGAGAAAATACCATAATTTTATTTTGTAGATGATAAATTATTTTATGATTTTATCGTATTTCGAAATATTCAACTGAATAAAATCTTTTTATCCACTGCGTGGGTGCATCATTGTAAAGAACTTGTATCCGTCACGTTCAATCACATGGTTTAAATTCGTCGGGCGCCATTTTGAAGCTATGTTAGTTAGACCTTTTTTGAAAGTGGTGAATAATAATTTTTCTAAGTGGAATAATGAAAAATAAGCTTTGTGCCCAACCTCATACATTACAATATGTTTTCATTACAGTTTTCCAAAGTGAAAGATGTCAGCTGTTGGCGTAGGGATATATTAGGGATTATTTCTAGGGATATTTTGAGCTGTCTACCAAGTAAACTAAGGTCGTGAATGTATTATACCACACAATTCTCCACAAATAAAAGCAACATGCTAACATTAGTGTGTTATTCCCTGACAATATTTTAAATATAAATTTTCCAACTTTGATATTGGATGACTTTGAAGTCAGGTTCTACCTTCTTTTCTTCACGATAAATTAAATATGTATCAATTAAATCAAATGCTATAAGAGACGCAAACATTTGATTATTGTTTGCCTTCTTTTAATGTGTTTTAACGATGTTGGCTACTTGATAATTTCAAAGCTAATTTGCGAAATGGGTTGCATTTTAACTTGACACACTTTAAAAGCACTATCATATTTAGACATGCGAGGCCTTCTGTTGTTTATTTCATTAAAACCCTTCTCCTCTTCCTCTGACGAGTTTATACACTCACTTTACTATTTGCGCCTTGAAAATATTTATTTGCTTTTTAAAATAACATTTTTTTCTTCTCCTTTACTATATAGATATATATACTTCCACAGACCTTTTTAATCTACATCCTACAGGCCGTTTTCGTGACTAAGCTTTATAAATAAAATATGGTTATAAAAAACTACTTCCAGATTAAAAAATATTTTTTTGACATGGTATGGCTATTTTTATAATTATTTAATAACCTATGGTTTTGGTTTCGACGTTATATCTTTAAAACTCTGTGAATAAAACATAACTTCATTAACATGGGAACTCTTATATTGAGATGTTGTGATGTCACTGGTAGGCAACATTCTTAAAGTATTTAGGAAGATTCAGGTTTGACTTGTATGACAATTGAATTCTGAACAATCATTAGACCTTAACTTTAATATTTGATGTTATTGTTGCAGCACCTGAAAACCCTTGTACAGGAAAAGAAAAAAACTGAGCATGTGATTTCCTCGCCTGTGGGCGCTGTCCCGGTTGTAGATCTGACGAATATTAAACTGTCAACACCACCTGCCTTCAAGCTAGGCGAGAAGGTGGCCATTAGGTTGTCCTATGGTACCGCTTTAGTCAGACTCGCTACCACCAACAGGCGAGTCATTGCTCTCGATGGAGACACCAAAAATTCCACATATGCAGAGAACTTGAAGAAGGTGGGTGCTTAATGGTTTTTACAATTTTTAGGAGTGTGTGTGAATTCTACTTTTTTCAATTCGAAACGAACTCTAATCAAATATATGAAATATCGTCAAAATAAAATCAAAGTGTGAATATTGTTTGCTAGTATAAAAAAAATCATTTTTCACACAATATTGCATATTAATTTAATAAAACATATTTTATTAGTTGAAGATAATTAGTTTAGTATCGTTTATGATAAAACTGTTTGTTTATATGCATAATATTACAAGAAATATTGATTTATTAATCCAAACATAAATACAATTTTATAACTCTGTCAAGACTAGTTTCTTATAAATGTTGGTAGAGGTACCCCTGGTGTAGGGATAGAGGGGTTAGAATCTGAAAGTAGTGATGACAATTGGGGAAATATATTTGATATAAAGTTGAGGTGAGTCAATTGGGAAAGGGAAATAAATAATATTAGGGTTTGGTCTTTATTTGATTTTTCACCTTTTGAGATTAGTGATGATGATAAAAAAATTTTAATAAAACTAAAATATGTATCAATATGTTTTGAAACATTTCATTATTGGATTCAGAAACTTAACATGGTAAAGTATTAAACACAAATTTTATTTGAAACATTTTTAATTGTAAGCCAAAAGTGAATTATTTGATTCTGACCTTAACCTATTTAAAAAATAAAATATTTGATCCAATTTTCTTAAGCGTGGAATTTGACTAGGATTCAATTCTATAAAATAAATTTCGCATGAGATTTAGTAAAAAAAAAATAGGCATGAGATTCAATTTGGGCTTGATTTGAAGTTATTTTTTCACTTTGAGAGTTATCTTTAAACTTACAATAGTTGATAAACCTTTGGTATTTATTTTTCTTAGCCCTCCAATATACATTTTGGGAAGACTTAGTGTCATAGTCTACCCCGATGCTATGCCCCTGCTCATAATAATGAAATATTTTTATTTCAGGCATTCCCAGAAAACTACATCGAGTGTTTCATTGCTGAGCAAAACTTGGTGGGAGTTGCAATCGGTGCCGCTTGCAGAGATAGGACTGTGGCATTTGTATCCACATTCGCAGCTTTCTTTACAAGAGCATTTGATCAGGTACAAAACATTATACCACCAAAACCCCCTGTCTTTACAAGAGCATTTGATCAGGTACAAAACATTATACCACCAAAACCCCCTGTCTTTATAAGGTAGGGCTAGACTTTTTATAAGGCTGATTCCTTGAGAAAAATCACAAATTGATACTGGTTGAGTAGAGATTAGAAGACAGCAACAAAAAGAGGACAGAACAGTAAAAATAGGAACAGTAAATATGATAACAAAGAGGATAAAACTAATTTATCCTTAATAGTATGGAGAAGTATAGAAAAACACTGTCTTATTATACATTTCCAAGCCATTAATCAATAATTCATTTTATAACAAATTGATGTTAGGAATTTATTTGTTAAATTCTTTAATCTATGTGTATTAAGTATTTTTTATTGAACTGTAGTACCAATATCTTTTGGTGATAAATTTACTTGGGTATTGCCATTGTAAAAATTTGTAAACCTAACTCATTATCACTAACAAAAATACATTTAAACACCAAATTTTTTCAGGCATAAGTAATAACTGGCTTGTGAACCAAATCGGATTGTTGTGTACAAATATTTCTTATCCATAAGTTTATTGCAATATATAATTGGATCAACTTTGACTTTCTAAGGAATTGTTATGTAGAACTAAGTAAGTGTCTGCGAGATTCAATTTTTTCAGTCTGGTATTTCAAAAAGATCCTGAGTTTGAGTGTATTTTAAAATAAATAACCCATACTACATCTTAATTATTTTTTTTAACCTGGTAAAACAATATGAATAAAAGTAATAGTTTGTATTTGATCAAAGTATTATATTTGGAAGAAGGTATAGGAAAGATGGATATAAACATATAAAAGGGGGATCAAAGTGTTGGGAAATTACAAGCGCAAAATCATCCCTAATTTAACTTATTTAATCACCGCTTGATTTGTGTCCCACAGATTCGAATGGGTGCCATATCTCAAACTAATGTAAACTTTGTGGGCTCTCATTGTGGAATAAGTATTGGAGAGGATGGTCCCAGTCAAATGGGCCTGGAAGACATTTCTATGTTCCGCACTATTCCAGGTAAGATGAGGAACACTAAATTATGGTAGATAAATCTTTGAGATTTTGTCTTTAAAACAAATCTTAGGTTAAAAATTCTCAGCTTAAAATATATGTTGACATAAAAATAGTTTATAGCATTTGTAAAAAACAACACATCTACGATAACCTCTCCAGCGTGTACGACGTCATTAATCGTCGGCTTGTTAAGCGCTGCACAGTGTGTGCAACATAATCTGTCATCCATATGTTTGTAATGCATTTACACGCTTCTTCATGAAGTTCAAGAACTGACCACTAGATCTCAGGCAAGGACAAGTCTTGGCGAGCGTTTCCACCCAGTTTTGGCATCTAATGGCCACATCTGTACAATTAAAATATACCTTTTACAAAGTGTTCTTGTGTAAGCTGTATGTGATTTTGTGATAGTAGGATGTGTACCGGGTGTTTTGTAAGGGCGGGTGCGCGCAATGTGATTTGAATGATTATGATATTCTTAATATATCGGATAACAGTGACAATACTAGTGTTAGTGAATCTGATAACTGGTGAAGTGCTTAGTGTAGAGTCTGAGGGAAGTTCTGGAGAGTATGAAGTTGAATAAAATTTTGAAATTCAAGGTGACTGGGGTGATTGTGACATTAACAATAAACCATAACCTCTCCCTTCTAACATCAATGGAGGGGTACACAACATTCAGGTAAACAAGATTAGTCCTATAAATTATTTTGGGCTATATTTTGACAACTAAATAATTGACTTGATTGTTATGGAAACAAATAAATATGCAGATCAATATTTAGCCAAGCAATCCGGGAAAATTGGATTGTTCAGAAAATCACAATTTCTAAATCGGACCCCAACAGATTCTAACGAAGTAAGGGTACTTCTAGCCCTATTTATCTGTATGGGTATTGTTTCTAAAGGAAGTATAAAAATGTATTTTACTATAAAACCTATGCTAGAGACCCCCGTCTTTCCTAATGTAATCGGTGAAGATAGGTTTTCACTACTCTGCAAGTTTCTGCATTATTCTCCGCTCCTAAAAAGTTTTACTAGTTTTGATTTCCAAAAGTCGGCAGGTATGCTATAAGGAAAGGGCTTAAAATATTTTTTCTTGTAATCAATGAGTTTATTTTAACAATTTCCTGTAAAACAACTCGGTGTGTGTTTCAATAGGAGCTACCGTTTTCTACCCAAGTGATGCTGTCAGCTGTGAAAGAGCGGTAGAACTAGCCGCCAACACCAAAGGCGTCTGTTATATCCGCACATCACGACCAGCTGTCCCAGTTCTCTACAAGAATGACGAACCTTTTGTGGTAATACTTGTCTTCATATTTAAACTGAGCTATAAGTTCAAGCTGATGGTAGAAACATGAATAAGGCATACTACCCGCTACTTGTGTTGGATTGGCCTGCTGATGGTGGGGAGATCGGGGTTCGAATCCTGGTCAGATATACTGAGGATGTTTTTCCCCAAATGGTTTCCCAATCTCCTTTCACGTAAATGCAGGTAGATTACATCTAAAATGTTACCTTCCTCATCTTTACTCCAACAGAGTAACTATCATATATGAATATAACCTGAACACTGAACAGGTAGTAAGACTCTGTGATTTAAAAAAAAAGCATATTATTCTTAGTTTATTTGTTGTAAAAATGTAAATTGAAAGCTTTTCGTAAGTGTGTGCGAAGTCCACTTTTTCAATTTGACGTAAACTCGACTCAAATATATGAAATATTATTGAAGTCGAATTGAAGCTGAGTCGAAGCTTTTCACACCCATAGTTTTTAGTAAATCTTGGTGCCATGGTTAGGTGGGAGTGGTGAACATTACACCTGGTTCCCTTAAAGTGATAACAAATAAAACACAAACGAGAAACATATATACCTTTTAGAAAATACAAACATAATTGCGGCCAACTTAGATCAATTCTTATCTCCTTGTCATCGGCAGTCTAATCTACTGCGAGATGACGCTTTAGACCATGCGGCCACCGAAGCAGATAAGTGAATATTAAATAGACTTTAATGTGAAAGTGTATTATGTACAACTTAAATAAAAAAAATTCTACTGCTCTAAGCTCTTTCTAGTGAAGGAAGAAATTTTCTTTGGTTTAGTGCTATTTGAAACTTTGAACTGAATTGAAGTGTTATATTTAAAATAACGCCTTTACAGATTTTGTCAAGACAGTCAAAACACAATTCAACTATTTTAGATTTTTTTTCTTTGTCATCATACACAGTTTCCAGCCACTGGTCAGGTCTGTTTATAGAATATAGGCCTCTCCAAAGTATGTTTTCTCACCACAATGTCCCGGTCTTCTCCTCTCTCTTACACACTTCTCTACATGGAACGTGTGAACATCAATTTGTAATGTACATAACAGCACAAAATGCCAAAAATGATAATAAATGTGTATTTTACCTTTCAGTGTTTTTACTGACAAAGCTTTGTAATTTCCAAATTCAAAGTTTTCGCACGCCACTAGTTATGACCTTGAATAAAAACATCAATCTGTTCAAGTAACATATTGTGATTTTAGGCGGGTCATTCCAAGATAGTGAAACAAAGCAGCAGAGACGAAGTCCTTGCTATTGGTGCAGGCGTAACACTCCACGAGATCTTGACGGCTGCCAAAGAGTTGGCTGACAAGGGTATCCATATTCGTGTCCTTGACCCGTTCACTATCAAACCCCTTGACAAGGCAAACATAATTAAACATGCCAGGGAGTGCAAGGGAATTATACTCACGGTGGAGGACCACTATCGCGAAGGTTAGTACTCTCTTACTTAACCTAATGAAGCTGTCTGTGACTGTGAAAGCTTGTTATTAAAAATGTGTTTGCATTAGTGTTATATCGAAACAATTTCTACTCCAGTATCACCTAGGTAAGTGTGCTGGATATCCCTCCTAATTTAAACCCTAATTTGGAGCAGTTTTTATTTCTATTTATACTTAATTTTTTTACAACTCTTTATCATATTCGTACAAAGAAAAAATAACACTATATAGCTGTATTAAACTAAACATTTAATTGTGAACTTTAAGGTCTACAGTTTTCTGGTAAGTGTTTAGGCCTTGCTAGTTTCATTGAACATTTAGTCGAGTCGCAAATAAAACATAACCAGAAGCTGTTGATCAATATTTTAGTACTTTTGTCAAATTCTAAACATAAAAATATTGGCTATGTTTTAAAAGTTGTCTAGTTTTGAAATGTTTACTGTTGTACTCTAAATTGTCACATTTTTGAGAGGTCTTAATCATTTTTCCAGGCGGAATTGGGGAGGCAGTTTTGTCTGCCGTAGCTGAGGAGGAAGGGATCAATGTGAAGATACTTGCAGTTGAAGGAATACCTAGGTCTGGATCCCCAGAAGGCCTCCTGGACTTGTTCGGTATAAGTGCCAAGAGCGTTGTCAAAGCTGTTCAGCAGCTGGTTGACCATCCTTCACCGCCAACCAAAAAGAAATATTAAATTATGACATTGAAATCAATACAAACTTAGTTTAGTGGCCAAATAAAGCTGTATTAATATGGAATACTAATACTTACAAAGAGTTAAATTGATTCACCCTCTTTTACAAATTTATAAGGATACAAAAATTGGCCTAAATAATCTGCATTTCATAGTTGTGACTTGTAAATGTTGTCTTTTTCTAGTATAAAATTTCAATCTCGTGAAAATGCGGGAAAGTATTTGTACAATTCTTTTGATATGGTTTGTAGAATTTTCAGACATTTATAAAGGAAAGAATTCTTTTTGGAATCAATAAATGTTTTTCAACTAAGTATAAACTATTTTACATCAAAAAAAACTTCTTATTCATCCACATTGATGTTTCTACAGTCTGTTAATAACCGATTTTAACTTATGTCATAAAATGTAGTGCATGGCTGCCGCCATTGTATTTTACAAGAATGTTCCTGGTCTAGAAAAAAAAAATCCTGTAAAATCCTATGTTTTATTTAAATATATACACATCATCATCATCATCATCACAATCGTCACCCGTTTCCAACCTGTGGCCGGGTCAATTTAGTAAAATGCCTCCATTTTCCTCTCTTTCCACCATTCTTCCTCATTTAATTGCTTCCAGTCTCCTGTTTCTTACACACTTGCTTTTGTCTACTTCTCCATATCTTTCTTGACCTCCCTTGCGGTTTTTGTCTTACATACATCGCCATCATTCTCTTTACAGTCTTGCTTCCTCCACTATCTCATGTACTCCCTGTACTCTCACTTCATTCCTAATCTTGTTTCTCCTCGCAACAGCTAACTTTCCTCTCACAAACTTCATTCCCATGGCCTTCTCTTTCCTAGTCTTGGGTGTCCACCATCCTGGAAGCAATTTGAAGTGGTCGGGGACAAACGAGAAAAAGGGGAAAATTTTATAAATTTCAAAAATTAATCTGGGAAAATGTTGTTTTATTCGAAATGTGAAATATAATAAGCAGAGCAAAATATATTCATATCAGAGTAAAAATGTTTTAGAGCGCTGACCTAATAATACTCCACGCCAATTATCTATCGTGACGGCCATCTTGCAGCTAGGTCAGCTGAAATAGTAAGTAAAAAAATGTGTGTGAGGGGAGGGTGTGACATACTTTTGAGTCGGGGAATTTTAGGACATGCTCCAGAGAAAAAGTCGGAAATTTCATTGGTCAAGTTGAGTAGATACCATGTACAGTAACCCCATGGCTTCTTTAGTGTTGACTGACAGTAAACATTTAGGTATTTAACTAAATTTTAACTGTCAGAAGTGACAGCTGCTAAACACATATTTTTGCAGATCATTTGGTTCGCCATAGGGATATATAATTTGGTCTGGTACCTTTTCAAAGCTGCCAGTCGGCACCAAAGAAGCCATGGGGCTACTGTAGTCTCTGTTACAGTCATTGTCCTTTCTGCTGCATAGGTACAAAGTACGCCCTATACAGCACGAGAAGAGGGCAGCAGGGTAGTGGTTGTATAGATGAGTAAGAGATCTGCTATGGAGAACAGAAATGGCCTTAAAGTGTAAGGAAGTGCTGTAAATACATACACATAAAGAGCACAAATTGTTTCTAAATGATGCATTGCAGATTATTAGACAAAAAAACATGGCATTTTTACAACTCTTGTCCAGTAAGTTTTATTAAAATAATATACAACTAGGTATGTGATTAGTAAAAATATAACTTATTAGGGTTTTTTTGCTTCACTGCTTGCCTAAGTTTAATATAATTTCACTAACTGGTTAATGATGAGGAAGGTATAATTTAGAGGAAATGTGCCCACATTAGTGTGAATGGGGAGTGAAACACCATTTATGAAAAAAGTCTTGGTACATAAGCCGAGATTTAAACCCTGGTCGGCAGACTAGACTTAAGGGGGTATTTTTTAAATGATTTAATAATTTGAAAAAAATATAGATCTGGGCGGATGATTGATAACATGTTTTAGGGCTACCGGTTGTTTCTACATGGTATGATAGTTTACTTAAAGTAAACAGGGACAAAGGGTGAAAAAAACTGAAGCAGGCGAGAGGGAATCTACCTTGCTAAGAAGAAGAAAACTCTTGCTCTACTACTACTTTGTTATATTTGTAAGAAGGTACTGGAAAGGTGGATGGAAAACATATAAAAGGGAACAAACACCAAATGACTTTCACAATAAAATTGTTGCCACCGGACTGAAGAAAATTGATTGTTACCACCCAATCCCCCAACCTAGGTTTCATTCTATCGGAACTCATCAGGGAGTAGTGTGAAATGCATAATGCAACTTTCTAGAAGAGGAAACTGTAAAAGAATGATAGGACACTTAGATATGACAGGATCAGCACCCCTACCTTCAAAACTAGTGCTGGAGTGTTGCTTTGCTCTGGCTCCACTTCATTTCTGCTCTAAATAAGCTTACATCTGATAAAGAGTATTGGACATTGTTTTATTTGTGCAGTACATACAAGACAGTGAAAAACACATAAACAGAACACAGCAATATATTATATTCATTACAGCAATGGATTTTCATAATATCGATAAGTATGGTAATATATTTTCTTAATTTATCATTTTTAAGGGACTAAATAATGTTCCATCTGGATCGATAATCAACACAACTCACATATTTTTTTAATACTCTTTTAACAAAAAAACATGTACGCTATTCAAACAATGTGCATAAATTTCTTCCATTTAAATAATAGAGAACTTTGATGTTATGAAACAAAATACACAACATAAAATAATTTTTGTTCACAAAGAAAGTGGTCAATTTAATGTTTTAAAATAACTAATTTACACCATTAGAAGTGTAAAATCTTTTCTATTAAACATTGTGTTATTTATACTAGGACCATTTTATTATGTAGGAAAGAAGAGACGGGAACAGAGAATATAAAACGGTTTCTATCCTCTACTTTCTCTATATAACAAAATGTACACTAAAAAGTGAAAAGAGGTTTTCCTTAAAGAGATGTATACTAGGAGCTCATTTAGCTATGCGACCGCTTAGACAATTGATTTTAGTCCTACCCCAAACTCTCACTACTTACCACCCATTGAGAGTATAACAACCCTTTAGTAACAATATAATAGTACTGTTAGCTTGAATAACAATAGATACCAATATTGGAAGTTATGTTGTGAGCTGGGTGTTGAAGTAACGCTAATAGATAAACATAGTAGTGAAGTGAATGTTAGTTTAAATCCATCACTACTTAGTTATCTAGTTTTGTCTGCTTAAATTTTGCCCTGGCTTCTAGCAAACATATTTAACCACAAATAAATTTAGTTATGGTTATAAATGAAAATATAATGGTTATCAGCTTAAAATTTTTCTTCATAAAGTTAATACATTTTGATTAAAATAAAATTTTGAAGGCTCATCTTACTTTAAGGTATATGTAAAATTGGTAAAAAAAATGTGTTTTAGAATGTTGATGTTTCAAGAAAAAGTGTTGATCCCACAAATTCAACTGTATTCTCAACTAGTTGGTCCCTTCCCATTTGTTCATAACATCCACTAGGGGACACTTTCATAGTCAGACTTAGTATTCAAGTGCGGCGCTACACTAAATACAGGACGAGCCGTACCTAAACTCGAATGGCATGGACCAGTTTCATATTTCTGATCTAGGTGTCATATTGTATTTAGTGTAGCACCGCACTTGAGGCATACTAAGTTTCTGTGATTGACATGTTTAAGTGTGCTATTTATAAAAAGAGAAATAAGTATAAGTTCAACTAATATGGTAACAAATTTGTACTTTTAATAACATTCTAAGGTGACCTGGCGGTCTAGGGGTAAGGTGTCGGACTTCTGTGCTGGGGGTCCGGGGTTCAATCCTTGGTCCCGGCACTGAGCTATCTGATTACCAAACCCTTCCTTCACCTCTGACAAGTCGTGTATTAATCACAACTTGTGAATGTGTGGAATGCCAGGCCTACACCGTGGTTCGGATCCCACGTTAAACTGTAGGTCCTCCATTTCATCTCACAATCACCCTACTATCACACATTAACGTAAATGCGTATAACCCGAACGGGTAGTAAGACGCGGTGCTAATAATAATAACATTCTAAACATTTGTATTTAAAATAATTGTATTTTTTTATAGAAGAAGTCGATTTACATCACTTATCATTAGTTAAATAAAAGAAAACTTTAATGAGACAAATGAATAGAAAACCATATTTAGTCACTTTTAAACTCTCAGAAGTGATCAAAGTTAACATGAATGCATTATATATATCAGGGATGTGTGAGGCTTTGAGAACATCTATTTGAGTGTATAACCCAAACGAGTAGTAAGACACGCTAAAAAAAACCTATTTGACTTTGATAAAATATTGACCAATCCGAGAGAAAAAAATCTGGTTTTGACAATTAAGGTTTGGAAATAAATTTTTTGTCAACTCAACTACTCATTTATGTTTAATCATTGCCATTCTGAGCTGCTATGTAAATAACAAATTAATATTCAAATTAAAAAATCTGAAGTAATATAACTGCATGTTGTGATAGTAACTTGTTTTATCAGCTTAGAAAGAATTGTGCAATCAAACCTTTTTTTAATGATTTTAGTTGATGAGTTAAAGTTAAATTACCAAGCACAAACTAATTTATGTATATTGTGAATCAATTAATAAAAGGAAGCATAGTATACTTTAAACGTCCCATTCTCGGTCATTTCTTTTTTTAAATATTCAAAATATTGATATCAACCCTACATTATTCCATTCTAAACATAAAAACAAGTAGAATTATTATGAACAATAAAAACTTCTAAATTAATAAGAAAAAGCTTCACTCATCTAGTTGACGGAGTATCTTTTGACCATTCTAGATCAATTTGGACACATTACACTAAACCCAAACAAATTTTTTGTTTTCTTTTTATGAAGGCATAAAAACCTTCTAAAATTACCGCAATTTACTTTACTTTGTAGTAAATTTAACTTTGAGTGATTAGACTCTAGATGTAAGTGACCCCCAAGTATCCATAGCAGCTAAATTCTATGGATATGTGAGAACCATTTTTTCAATTTGAGATTGAGACGAGAAAATGTCCTTTTAAAAGTACAAAAATTTAAATTATGTTTATTAAAGTAAATATATTGTTTATAGAATTCCTTTTTGACATTTGGGCTGGCGCTTACTTTAGATTGTCTTTTAGTTCAATCAAACACTTGAGATATAATTCATACACATTTTAAATGCAATTAATAAAATAGTGATGGGTAGTTACAATGAACACCATTTATAATTTAATTTTTTAGTGTAACAGCTTATATTCTCCAAGTTTGATATCGAAAAACAATATTTATAACCTAAACATTTATTAATAAATGCTGTTTTTGTGGGGAAATACGGCCTATTTTTGGGCTATTATCTAATCCTAGGATATAAGGTTTTCAATATTCATCTAAGAGCATTAAAAGTGCCATCAATTTTACTAATTTCACTCCAACATTGACCCCTTCATATAATTATTTCTCAAAAAGTTTTCACTAGTATGGATATACATTGTTAGAAAGAACAAAAAGTGGAAAGTTCCTCTTTACAAATATATTGTTAACATAATTAATTTAACAGTTTAGTCTTTTTTTATTTAGTCCCTTAATTAACTGTAAAGTGTGCTCACAGAAACAGCTTTTTTTTAAAAAAAATAACACAAAAAAAGGCATTTTGTTTGGATTAAAACTTGATTAATTTCCATTTCAAGTTCACTAAGCGTCTTAAAACTAAAGTTTGATAATAGAAAATTGCATTGATTGTTTTTAACACATAATATTGACATAATGATTGGCCCTTTGTTACTCTTAGGTAGATTTTACCATGACTCAACTGGATGTATTCAAACAATAGATATTTTTTAAAATTCATTACAACAAAACATTAGTTTAGTCTCTGATTAAGACCTTATTTTAAGTACATCAGTGAAAATAAAATAATTCATGCGTTTCTACATTATTATGTTTTAGTTAACCACATTAAATGTAAATAATTATATAAAGGGTAAATCTGCTGGAGCAGTTTAGGATTTTTCTATTTTCAAACCAACATTTTGAATAAAAAATTCTACTTTTTTCCAATTCATAGGTATGATATGTTAGTAAATGATATTAACTTAATTTTGGGCCCGCTTTGGTGGTCACATGGTCTAATGCGTTAAACTCGCAGTAGACTAAATTGCAGTTGATGGTAAGATCAAGGCTTGAATCTTAGTCTGGTGTACTGAGGGAGGTTTTTACAAAATTGTTTTCCACTTTTCCTCCATGCAAATGTGGATACACTTTCTCTAAATATGCCATTTCTAAACCTCAAAACCGTTGGAGCGAAATAGTTTTTTACCATTTATCTTAGACTTTATGAATCTTTACACACCTTTTATTTCAATTATTAATTAATACAATTGTAATCAATGCTATTAGTGATTAGACTTTAACTTTTGAGTAATTATTAATAGTTATTTCTGGAATAAAACTTTCTAATTGAAATAAATGTAATAAATTAATATGATAAAGTTGTAGAAAATGAAGCACAGAATAATAAAAGTAAAAAACTAGATATATATTTAAAAAATATTTCATTGTCATGTGTTTACTTTTATTTGTACTTCACTTCTGACAATCATATCATATTTATTTATTATAACAGTCTTAATACACCTTATTTCATACATACCAGTATGTACACTACAGAGAAATAGTAAATAATATGAGTATTTGTTTTGATATTCTTCAAATTAAAATATCAGATACAGGCAAATATTTCATATCAGTTATTCACTATTAAAATTGCCTTTTTATTAAGAAAAAGTATGAAAAGTTACAGGTTATAATCTAGTTAAAAGACTGTTTCTGTGACTATTTTCTAATAGGTTAAGACATAATAAATAGGAAAATACCACGGGACAATCATCATAAGAGAATGCTAGAGACATCTTTATCGAATAAATGTTAAACACTGTCAACAAATTTAGATCTTTAAAAATAAATTTGGAATGAACCTCTATATCAATAGCTGATGATTATATAACTTTCACTAAATTATTTACTATGTTATGCAACATTTCTTCCACGAATGTGAATATCTTACTGATATTAAGAATCATTATATTTGGAAGAAGGTATAGGAAAGGTGGATAGAAACATATGAAAAGAAGAATAAAAGTTCACACTTTACATTGCTGCCACTGGACAAAGAGGTAATGGCTGCCTCTTGAAGAAAATATATCGTTACTGCCCAATCCCCAGACCTAGGTTTCATTCTATCGAAACTCATAAGGAGGGGAGTGTAAAAAACGCAACACAACATTAAAAGAAGAAACCAGAGAAAAAAAAATGGGGGGGCAGGGGGGAATCAAATTTACAACTTCAGAAGACAGCGGTTAAAATAATGTGCAAATAACCCAATATTCAACCAAATTCTCTAACCTTTCAAACATGGGCATAGGCTCCTTGTCCCTAAAGTGTCCTCTTGTATTAGGATCGAATCCTGACCAGAGAAGTATTATTATTATTATTATTAGCATCGCGTCTTACTATCCATTCGGGTTATACGCTTAAGTACTAATTACGCTAATGGGTTAGGAATTGGGAGGGTTGAATTTAGAGGAAGTGAACCCGCATTTGCGTGGAGGGAGAGTGTAAAACCATTTAGGAAAAAAAAAAAATTCATCTGACCAAGATTCAAACCTCAATCTCCCTGTCCTTGGCAGTTGAGCTCAACACGACTAGCGCATTAGCTAACTACGCCACCACCAAGAAAGTAAAAAGACCTGCATGCATACCTGACAATAGCATAGTCATACACATTAAAGAATAAAATTATTTTTGGAACTACATGACCCAAAAATTACTTTATTCTGCTATGTGTGCTTTTGTGTTATACTTAGCTTCATTATAAAACAATATTCTAATTTAAACAGTTTCTTCCATTATATTAATAAGAGGATTTTCATTTAACAGATTTAGTTGAGTTTTTTAATACACAAATTTAGTAAATACATTGGTTGATTTTATGTCTCTTATTTAATGAAAATAAAAGAAAACTATTTAGATTGACATAAAGTATTATTATTAGCCTGCTAACAATTTCTAGTTTTTTTAAAATTATTTTGGAATAATAAACTAGATTTTAACCAATATGTTTTACCCATCTTGTAAGGTAGTCACAATATTTTTTTATTCATATATTTATCCAAACCAACAAGTAGGTTTAAATGTTGACCGAGTTCTAGATCCATAGTCAGACTTAGTGCGACTCGATACCATATACAAGTCCTCACCTACCTAGACTTGAATGGAATGGGGCAGTTTCGCATTCGTCTTGTGTTTGGTATAGAGTCGCACTTAGTCTTGACTATGAATCTGGTCCTTAGCAGGGAGATGTAAATACATGGAACAGTTATTATTGTAAAATGATATCTTTACAAACATCTTTAGTTTCTTTTAAAAATTATTTTAACAATTTTAAAATTGCTCTTTTGATTTAGTATGACATTTAATTTTAAAATAATTATATGTCTCTAGCATTCAACGGTGAAAGTAATAATGTTGTCACACTACGCCTTAGTATATATTCATAGCAATGATAGCTAAACAATTACCTTATTACAGTTAAAACAATATTCATTGTTAATATACTGTAAGTAATGCGACTCACTGGACAACAGCTGATTGAAGGAAAAACAATAATAGAGGTTGACAAATCTTATTATTCTCGATATTGATAATATTGTTATAACCACCAAATAGTCCATCCGCAACATTCACGTTCAAAACTGCTACCGTAAATCGTCACCTTTCTTGATCACGCAGGGTGAATATTTTTCCGGTGTGCTCCGGATGCCCGTAACAACGCGCCGGCGGTGGTGGGACAGCCGTGGCCCCGATATTTGGGCCCCGCAGCTGTAGCGTGGTGATATTGGAGCGGCCGCGGAGGGCCAACACGACTGACCTTCCGCCGCTCGTCACTTCGCACGATGTTATTGGACGCTCAGGGGTGTACACTGCCAGCAGTGAACCTGAAAATATAAACCATATACTTGATAAACCAAACAAAGTAAGGGAGATATTTATTGAGTTACAAATTCTGTTAATTTTTGTGCCTTTAGCAAATCCTAAAAGGAAGAGGTTAGTCAAAACTTAGGAAAAGGATTAGCGTAGTATTTGTTGGATGCTCTACATCTTAAAGGCTATCCATAAATAGTGTACACATATCAGGGGGAGTAATGCTCGGTGTGACCAAACGAAATGGAGGGGAAGGGGGATAATGTCACATTACAATTAAGCGTATCGTTTCAAAAATAAGGTGGCCCAATGGCTAGATAATTTTATAATAAAGGAAATTGATAAAACTAAAGAAAAAGGAAAAATAAACTACTAAGAATAAATTTGATGAAGAAAGCCCACCTAGGGAAACAGGAAAAATTTAGGAAGAATCCAATGCAGAAAAGTGACATCTTCTTCCTTTCTTCTGTCTTCTATAGTAGAAGTAGTCACACACACATTTTAACACAAATATAATAATATTTCGGCATTGTTGCCTTTATCAAACACAAAGAAGAAGAGAGTACAAATAACACAAACAATGGATTACTCCATTTTGAATTTAGAATTTTAAATGAAACTGTTAGAAACATATTGTGCCAACTGTTTTTGGGATTGAAGATAAATTCCTTGGCTATGGTTAATATTTATAGAAAACTGATGATGATGGTAATAATAGAAAGAAAATAATGATAAATAATAAAAAATATATTTAAAAAATAATAATAATAATGATAATTTGAAAACTAATAATACTATAGATAGTTTATTTCTATAATATTATTATTTTTCAAATTAACATTATTATTATTACTCTTTTTTAATATCATTTTTTATTATTTATCATTATTTTATTATCTATTATTATCATCATCATCAGTTTTCTATAAATATTAACCATAGCCAAAGAATTTATCTTCACTCCCAAAAACAGTTTCATTTAAAATTCAAAATTCAAAATGGAGTAATCCATTGTTTGTGTTATTTGTACTCTATTCTTCTTCTTTGTGTTTGATAAAGGCAACAATGCTGAAATATTATTATATTTGTGTTAAAATGTGTGTGTGACTACGTCTACTATAGAAGACAGAAGAAAGGAAGAAGATGTCACCTTTCTGCACTGGATTCTTCCCACATTTCTCTTCTTTACCTAGGTGAGCTTTCTTCATCAAATTTATTATTAGTAGTTTATTTTTCCTTTTTCTTTAATTAAGCATATCGGGCAGCATTGCGTGTTAATAAAACCCATTGGGCGCACATTTAAACAAATAATGGTCAACTCATCAACTTCAATCATCGAGCTTGGTGAAAACGTATCATTAAAAAAGTTGTGGGAAGCAGTAAAAAATATCCAAAATTAGCGTGAATTAGCTTATGAACAGCTCCTTACTACCCCTCCAGGTTATATACACAGTTAGGTAAAGGTAAAATCTAAATCAAGTGTACCCATATTTGTTAGGAGGGAGATGGAAAACTTTTCAGGTAAAAATACACCCAGCCAATATTTTAACCCAGACTTTCTCATCACCGGCAAACCAGACAAGCCGAGACACCTTTTTCACATGCCCTAACAGGAAGTAACTTTAAATTAAGAGGATCAATAAATTAATAACAGAGACACACTAAAAATTAAACACATTACCACTCGCTTCGGTTACTGAGTGGTCTAACATGCTACTTTCGTGTTGGACTAGACTGCCGAAGACGGGGAGACCGGGATTTGATCTCGGTCGGGTGCACTGAAGATTTTTTTCCTAAATAGTTTTCCACTCGCTAATGGGGGTGCATTCCATATCAATTAAGGCTTCCTGATCCCTAACCCCTTAGTGTAACTAGTGCAAAGGCGTATAACCTGATGGTAAAAAAAACATTTATTTTATAATACAAAACCAAACGCTAGGTTTAAACCCGGGTGTGCGAAATAGCTTTGATGATATATATTAGAGTTTGCATACCTTTGTTGAGGTCCCACAACCTTAGTGAGCGGTCGCGGCACGAAGAGTCAGCGGATAGGAAGGATCCTCCTAGGGCATCCAAACGTAGAAAGTTGACAGGAGCCGTGTGGCCACACAGGCTCCACCGGCAGTTACCTGGACAGCGAGAATAAGGATACAGTGGTTCAGTACCAGGGACTTCCTACTAGCTGGGACCATTAATACACAAACAAGCTCTCACTAGTGGTAGTGATAGTTATGGGGAATAGAGGTGTTCATGATGATGGGACGGTTG
>CABFVZ010000269.1:186769-208834 GCA_902151445.1 Timema monikensis | reverse complement strand
GGGGGGGGTTATAATCCTCAGTGTATTGGACCGCGCTATATCGGGCTTCTATTGTATCAATTCAAATGGCAGGTGGCGAATATAAATTATGAAGCAGTACGCAATCCAACATTTGGTGTAATTATGAAAAAAATGACAATCCAACACGCCTGTTGAAAGAAATTTACTAGACACTACTACTGGCTTGCTAGGCCCATCAAAGCTTCATCAGACCCCCGTAAAGCCGTCACTTTTCAGGGTTCATGTAAGGCCTTCACAACTACCTTATCGGTCTTGGGACAAACTTAGTCTCCACTGTATTTCGCCCCCACACGCAAATCCTGTACGTCATGCTGTTGCCCATCTCCCACGACGTTGATGAAAGATTGGACTTTGGACAGGTGGATAAAGGGAGTGTGGAGAGGAGAGGAGTTGAGTGGATCGGTGTGGAGGAAGAGAGGTGGTGGGAGGACAGAAGTAAATGGAGAGGCTTCTGTTAGAGATAGACCCTGCCAATGGCGGGAAACTGTGCATGATGGATGATGAATGAATGAATGACAGTCCAACACAGTTTAAATACAAAGTATAAGACTTGATGAAGCTTCCTAGATTGGTCAGTCGTGATGTGATGTGTTCTGTGTGACACCTCCATAAGGATTTGTCTCCCACCTGTTATGAGGTCCCACACCAGAATACGGGAATCCTCCAGACCACTGATGACGCAGCCATCACGAGAAGATATGTCGAGCGATACGGTGCTCACGCCTGGCTTCCACTTCTTGAACAGTGTCCCGCTCTGCAGGTCGTACACCACAATGAAGTTGGCGCTGGGCTCATCCACTTCCTGAAGCACAAACTCCATTTAGAATGTTATACACTTATGTATTAATCATCCTAATGGTTTTAGGTATTAGATAGGTTATATTTAGAGGAAGTGTACTTGCATTTACATGTAGGGAGAGTGGAAAACCATGTTGGAAAAAACTCGATACACCCGACTGAGATTTGAACCTCTATTTCCCCGTCATTGGCAGTCTAGTCTACTGCGAGGGTAGCACGTTAGACCACACGACCATCAAAGAGGGATTTTAAACTCTATTATCTCGATTACATACTAAGGAATTCAACTTCCCAAATATAAGAACTTTGTAATTATTTATTACTTTTATCCACGTGTATCTATTTATCTGGGTTGTACCAATTTAACTACACCATTGGGGTAGGGGTCCGACACCTTAGCTCAGTTGGTAGCGTGTCTCTCTACTGAGATAATTCGGGTTAGATTCTCAGCATGGCCAAAAATTTATCATTGATGAAAATAAGGGTTTCCCCTTTAACAATGATAAATTAACAGTTGGGGACTAGATGTTGTGCCTGTCCTAGTTTTAAGATAGATTATAAGACATATTAATCTAAGACAGGCCTAGCAAGCCGGGTCACAGGTTGGAAACAGTAATGGATGTAAAGAAATTAAAAGGGGTAGGGGTGAGTAAGGTAGAATTTAGAAGACATGTACACCCATTTGCATTGAGGTAGAGTGAGAAACCATTTAAATAAAACCACCCCCAGTACACCTTATAGGAATATGAAGCCTGCCTCTCCATTACTGACTAAACAGACTAGACAATCTTGACATTTATTCAACATGCCCAAAATGTAGGTTTTATCAAATACACTTCAATTCCTATAGGAAAAATCTTATCTGAGAGCTAGGAAAGCTACTAGATACACTTTTTCTGTATTATTATTATTATTATTATTATTATTATTATTATTATTATCATCATCAACACTGTGTCTTACTACTCGTTTAGGTTATACGCACTTACACTAGTGTATAATGGAAGGGTGATTGTGAGATGAAATGGAGGACCTACAGTTTAATGTGGGATCCGAACCACGGTAGAGGCCTGGCATTCCACACGTTCACAAGTTGTGATTAATACACGTCTTGTCAGAGATGAAGGAAGGGTTTGGTAATCAGATAAATCTGTGCCGGGACCGAGGATTGAACCCCGGACCCCCAACACAGAAGTAAATCGCCAGGTCACCTGTCTTTTTTTTTATTCTTTCCTGTATTCATTTGTGAAGTCATGTGATCTGCAACTGTCATTTTTTTAAATCATATCTATATTAATAAAATCACGCCTTTATTAGTCTGTCTGTCAGTCATGAGTGTTGTGCGATATCTACTACACGCAGAGGGCTGAAAATTTAAAATGATTAACTCCTCTGCACAAACATGTAAACCTAAAAGCTGGAATTTTAATTTTTTGATTATATATATATATTTTTTAATCTATTTAAAAACTGGGTCAGAAGAAATAAAAAAGGAAGATAAAACAAATAAAAGCATTGCAAGGGGTAATGTATTGTGTGGTTACCCTGAAAAATGCCGGTTACTTATGCTCGTTATCTACTTTGGTCCCCAACTCTTTAAGTTGGTTGGGAGCGGCTCTCCGTTCTTCCCTTCTTTTTAATTTCTCTTTCACTTCTTGATAGTTTTTACAGCCACCATTTTGCATAACTTTTTTTTTTACAACTCTTTCCCTTGGTCAACCACTATCATTCAATTTTTTTTGATGGCCCTTCTTATGAAAATTGTACTATAAATAACCAACCAACGACTTGTAAGTTTCTGTGTATCATTTGTGTGCACAATACCTTTGCGACACAACAGACATAGTGTCCCTCATGGGTGATGGCGGCGAGGTTCGTCTGAAAGTCGTGATGGGGGATGCGAAGGTCGTACAGTAGTTTTCTCGACGCCAGATTCCACACAAGAAGAGGGAAGGGCTTCTGGGTCTCATCTCCACACACCAACACTCTACGACAAGACATGAGTACGTGGAAATACCGCAGAAAACCAAGTAGACCACTATTAGTGTTTTATGTCATTTGTATCTCAGAATACCTTGGACAAGTTTTTTTTTTAGCACCGCGTCTTACTGCCAATTTATACCTATTTACTACTAACGCTAATGGGTCAGGGCCGAGGAATGTTTAATTTAGGGGAAGTGTACCCGCATTTGCATAGATAAAGTGAGAAACCCCATTGGAAAAACCACCCTAAGTGCACTCGACTGCGATCGAACCACGATCTTCTTGTCATAAGCAGTCTAGTTTATTGCCTTAGACTATACGGCCACCGAAGCGTGTTCTTGGAGAGTTAAATTTTTCTGGTCATAATTTAAAATCATGTCCAGATAGTAATTATATATTAATATTAAACATGTGCTAATATGAGGGTTGCACCTTTAAGAAAACAAATTAATTGTCTTGTGTGATGGTGAGATCATGGTTTGATCCCGGTCAGATGTACTGAGGGTGGTTTATCCAAAATTGTTTACTACTCTCACTCGATACTCAAATGCATGTACATTTACTCTAAATATAGGCTTCCTAAGCCCTAAAACCATTAGTGTAATTAGAACATAGGTGTATAACCCGAACAAGTAGTTTTAAAAAACTTTATGATGATGTAAACTACATTATTCCATATAAATACTTAATTATTATTGAAACAGCAGCAAAAGATACAAAATTTTGTTGTACTCTTGATGTTATACTTGGATCATTGCCATATGAGAACTTTTTGAAATTCCAATATATTTTTTTTAAGTTTAATCAGATGGTAGTTATCATTAAACATTATAATCCATAAATGTGGTAATTTCTAAGTGAAGTGATTGTTCTGACAAACTGTAGTTTTTTTTAACAATGATAAAGGCAACAATGCTGAAATATTACTCTGATTGTGTTTAAATGTGTGTGAACACTTCTACCATAGAAGGTAAGAAGACTATTATGTCACATTTGTGCACTGAATTCTTCCTTCCTATCCGACATATTAGCTCAGTCAGTAGCGTGTCTGTATGCTAAGCTAAGGTTCCCGGGCCGGATTCCAGGCATGGCCAAAAAATGCATCATTGGTGAAATGTGGGTTTACCCTTTCACAGTGATGAATTAACGGTCGGGGACTGGTTGTTGCGCCTGTCCTAGGCTGTATCCGAATAGTCAAGTACACTTGACTTGATGCAGTCTTGAGTTCTCGCGGTTTTCAAGCGAAGACTACATCAAACTATTCGAACGGCAATACACTTGGGCCCGCAGTGCTGCTTCCTACCGAATAACTTAGAAACTATGTAAACGCCATCTATTGAACTTGTTTAAAATGGCGCAAAATGTAAGTCGGTGCTCTAGCAGACTAAACCAACACCGCACCAACGCCACATCGCTTGTAGCTTTCGTATCCATGGTTACCAACGCCACGATAAAACTGCATCGGTCTAGTCCGCGCCTATTCGGACAGATCTACACTTGGTCACGTGATTGCCAATGCAGCTATCAACGCCACTAGCCAACGCGACGTCGCATAAGTAGACTATTCGGATACAGCCCTAGTCTTCTTAAGTTAGATCATAAGGCATACAAAGCCACGACAGGCCTAGTAAGCCGGTAGTGGAAATATTATGTGGCTTGAATAAAAAACTGAGCCAGACCATAGGCTGGAAACAGTGATGGATGTAAATTAAAATAAAAATCCACCCTATTTCCTTTTTTCCTAGGTGGGCTTTCTTAAATAAATTAGCACATTATTATTATTATTATTATTATTATTATTATTATTTTAAATCAATTTCCATTATTATAAAAACCGTAGATTTTGAAATGATTTTTTGTTTTATCTAATTATTGAATAGAAAATACATTGATAACAACTTTAATATTATTATTAGCACCGCGTCTTACTACAACTTTAATATCAATGTCTCCTCTTATAATGTAGTTTGAATTCATGATCTCTTAAACTCAATCCATTAGCAATGTTCACTCACCTGCCATCCCCCGACACAAGCAGAGAGTTCAAGAAGCGATCCTCGCCAGCCTTGAAAGTTGTCACACAATCACCACTCTCCAAGTTCATAAGGTTTACATACATCCTGTTCCTGGACAGCGCAACCAGATGTACCTTGTCGTGCAGTCCATAGTATGGCATCTTCTGGTTCATGACTCCTTTCAGACGCGTCACAAAACTTCCCGTATCCAGGTCATACGTCCGGAGCTCGCGACGGCACAACACAACACACCTGTGCTCATCGATAGCCTTCAGGTTAATAGGATGAGTGACTCCTACGAGTGTGCGTACAGGTGTGGCGCTATGAACATCCCACACCGATATCTCCTCCCTCTCCGTCGACACGGTCACCACAAAGTCAGGACTGTCCCCAAGACGGGTCACTAGATCGAAACGCACTTCTGCCAAATCATCGCCTAATATCTCATTCTCCAGTTTCTCCCCAGCGCCATTCTTGGTGTCGGCATTTATAGAACTAACACCGACCAGTGGTTTAATCGGAATCAAAGAGGCAATTGGAGGGCTACGGCAAACTTCGTAGAGACTTGCTAGGAATGGATATTCCTCGGCCATTTTCTTCTTTGCCTCAAATTGCTTATTGCTTTCTGTTTGTGTCCCCGGTGTTTGTGAATCATCTAAACTAAATAATGAAGAGAGTTGTCCGTACATCTGCGAATAAAATTGTCTGCCATCGTAAATGAGAGCAGTCGCACTTTCTTCCAGAAATTTTCGGAGTTGCACAAGGTCTTTTTCTGGATTTGGAGTAACCTTCTCTTCAAGAATGATATCCTCTAATACCTGTAAGTATAAAATCATTTAAACTTGATTGACATCTCACTATGCAAAAAGTTATAAGTAGTTTTTTTTTTAATATTAGGGTTCAAAGGTAAAATAATTAATTGTTAATTTTTAGTAGAATCACAATTTGTAATTTACCTTTTAGTTTAACTAACAACATTACTTTGCGATACGAATACATACTTGAAACACGTTGGAGCCACAAAGTTTGTCGTAAAGCCAAGAATGGTTGAAGAGGAAATCTTGCTTTATCGATTTGTGTAGCTGGTAATTTTGATAGGGCAGTTCATCAAGTTTGTGCTGGTTATAGCTGAAACCAAAACAATATTTATATATTCATTGAATATGTTTTTATTAACTTGAAGCTACAATTACATAAAAAACTATGATAAAGATTACTTTTGAAAGTTTGCTGATTTTTGAAATGATCAAATCTTCTTTTGTAGTTTAAAGTGAGTGTGTGTTTATAAAAATATATATGTGAATTAAAAAAATTTACAAATGCAGCTTAGAAATACTCTTTTTCATGCGAATAGTTTTAAACACATTTTTCTATACTTGGTTCACGAATGCTTAGCTTAAGTTGGATACTGGTAGTAAGATAACTAAAAACATAACTTTCTTCATTCATTAAGGCCTAGTGAAGCTATAAGGTTGAAGAAAAGTACGGGAAATAAAATATCTTGGAAGCATGAGTGAGAGAGGATCTAATAAAAGAGCAGCAGGGGGAGTTGCTCAATAGGCGTGTAAGAGACCTGTTATGTAGAGTAGAAGTGCTCTTGAAGTGCTGTACAGGGCATACTTTGACTGTCACGCATGCAACAGAAACATGAACAATGGATGTAAAAGAAACTAGGAAAGTAGAGGCCGTGGGAATGAAGTTTGTGAGGAACATGTTAGCTGTCACGAGGAGAAACCAGATTAGGAAGGAAGTTATTCGGGAAATAGTAGGGGTACAGGGAGTACATGAGATAGTAGAGGATGCCAAATAAAATGATGCCAATTAAGTATGTAGGAAAAATAACAAGGGAGGCCAAGAAAGAGATGTGAGGAGCAGATAACAGAAAGTGTTCAAGTCAGAGGAGATGAATGGAAGAAATTAAAGGAGGGAGAGTGATGGAAGCATAGAGGAAGATGGAGGCATTTTACTAAAGTTACCCGGCCACAGGTTGGAAACAGGTATCATATTTGGAAGAAGGTACAGGAAAGGTGGATAGAAAAGGAACAAACACAATATGGCTTTTACTATGAAAATAAGAACACAGTTCACACTCAACATTTATACTATTGGACAAAGAGGTTATGGTTGCCTCTTGAAAAAAATTGATCGTTATCAACTAATCCTCCACCTTAGGTTTCATTGTATCGGAACTCATCAGGAGAGTATGAAACACGCATTGCAACTTCCTAAAAGAGGAAACAAAAAAAAACATAGAGAAAAATTGTAAAGAATGATAGGAACAAGTAAAAGGAATAACATAGAGGACAAATACAGGAAATGGACAAAATAATTAAACCATTGTTACACACAACTTACCACGAATCAGTCTTATTGGGTTGAGGGAGTTGTCGGCCTGCCATTTCTGACCCTTTGTCATTTGTCCACTTTCCCTGTGACAAATCGATAAATATATCACCATCAGTTATCTAAATAATTAAATATAAGTGTATTATGATGTGAGTTTAGTACAGGCCCCACCATAGCTTGTGCAGCTGGAGAACTAATATGAAGTTTTGACCTAGTACAGCCGAGTAGCCTATCTATGTATTTTAGAAATGACTTAGAACTTAATGTATCATGTTATTAGACAAGATATGGGTGGTTCTGGGTTCATAGGATATGAATGTATTAGCAGGGTTGGTCTCTCAGAGGAATTTTATCAGTTTTATGTTTTCCAAGTTTTTGTGTTATATTTCATTTTGCCTTTTGGATTAGTTTTATATTCTTATTTGGATTTTTATCAATATATTATTATTTTTTAAATAGCTATCCTCTGAAACATTAAGAAAAATGAATCTTAATTTTTATTACAATTAAATGTGATAATTTTTCAATTATTGGACAAGTTAATTTGAATATCCATAGTATAAATTCATTAAAGACATCATTTTGAATTTATGAAGCTTTTCGGTAAAGTTCACTGAAACTGGAATCTGCTCTACAACTGATCCAAGTCATGGCCGGGTCCGGGAAAAAGTATACAAAATTATTTCTACCCGTTCCCGGAGACGGCACCCGGGCAAGGTCCTGACATGTGACGGTAATGTGTAGACAGACACATTCATTTCTGTTGTACTATTCACAAACTGGTCGACATAGGTCACTCGGGGGGCGTATGGCCCGGACACAGCCCTGGTATGTGTGGCTGGACCTTAAAGCCCTCTAAATCCTCTGGACCATCTTGTACTAGCATTGAATTGGAAGGTCAGCATTTGGTCTCCGACCAAGCAAACTGTTGACATATTTGTTTCTAGCCAAGAAAACTGTTGACATATTTGTTTCTAGCCAAGAAAACTGTTGACATATTTGTTTTTAGCCAAGCAAACTGTTGATATATTTGTTTTTAGCCAAGCAAACTGTTGACATATTTGTTTCTAGCCAAGCAAACTGTTGACATATTTGTTTCTAGCCAAGCAAACTGTTGACATATTTGTTTCTATCCAAGCAAACTGTTGACATATTTGTTTCTAGCCAAGCAAACTGTTGACATATTTATTTCTAGCCAAGCAAACTGTTGACATATTTTGTTTTTAGCCAAGCAAACTGTTGACATATTTGTTTCTAGCCAAGCAAACTGTTGACATATTTGTTTCTAGCCAAGCAAACTGTTGATATATTTGTTTCTAGCCAAGCAAACTGTTGACATATTTGTTTTTAGCCAAGCAAACTGTTGATATATTTGTTTTTAGCCAAGCAAACTGTTGACATATTTATTTCTAGCCAAGCAAACTGTTGACATATTTGTTTCTAGCCAAGCAAACTGTTGATATATTTGTTTTTAGCCAAGAAAACTGTTGACATATTTGTTTTTAGCCAAGCAAACTGTTGACATATTTGTTTCTAGCCAAGAAAACTGTTGACATATTTGTTTTTAGCCAAGCAAACTGTTGATATATTTGTTTTTAGCCAAGCAAACTATTGACATATTTGTTTCTAGCCAAGCAAACTGTTGACATATTTGTTTCTAGCCAAGCAAACTGTTGACATATTTATTTCTGACCAAATGAATTAGTATTTGTTCCCAATCTGCTTTATCATTCTCTTTAAAGGTGAAAACAGATTCCCCTCTAGTAGTTCTCCGTCTTCATTCTGTTTCCTTATACAAACTGACCCTATTTTATAGTGAAAAATATGTTACAAAGTGTGCCTGATAAAATATATGAAGGAGCAGCGATAATTATAGACGATGACATTTTATGAGACATCTTTTTACAAACTTTTTTTTTAGCTATCTCATTAGAATCTAACATTTATATATTGATGATGCATACTTAAAATAAAACGAAACTAAAACCTTTTTGTGAAATTGGCTACTTGGTCTTTAAACACAAATTATATTCACTTTTGTTTATTTAAATCTGAAGGAATATATAAAAACTGTCTGAAATATCAAAATAGTTGATTAATTATCTATTCACTGTTATATGAAGCTATTTTTTTTAAATATTATTTGTTTTGTTTTTAAAAGAAGGCTAGAAGGAATAGCTATATATATATATATTAGCAGTAATTTTTCTATCAGTAGCACATATCTTTTAAATTTGAGTTTAATTTGTTACCATTTTTAATCAAATTATTATATTTTATTTACAAGCTCTTTGTACTAAAATCCACATTTTATTTAATGAAATCCAAACATTTTATCTAACACATATCAAGTTCGCTAGTGAAAATGTTGTCCTCGCCCATCGTGAGTGTCAAGCTTACTTGGTAGTAATCTATGAGCATCTGTCTGGCCCAGCTGTGATGCATCGAATACTTATTGTTGATGGCGTCAAACAGCAAGCTATCCCTCCATCTCAATGTGCTGGGGCCCGCCACCCCCGACCAGCGGAGGAACGGGGCCAGGTACTTGTTGAGACCCGCCCAGAACAAGCACCCAGGTGCCCACGACACTGCAACATGGGCACGGAACTAAAAATAGGGAATGTTTGGCTAAATCAACCTTATTAATAGGGGTGCAAAGCTTCAAAAACTTTGAATTCACTTAAAATATTTGTTCGCTTCAACTTTGACCCAAAAGGTAAAATTCTGGATTCAACAATAATTGCAAAAAAAATTATTTAAAGTTAAAACACACAATTTTCTTTTTTCTTTTCATTTACTACTTTTGATTCCATCACAAATTAATGTTTGCATAAAAAAAATCCAAAAATAATTAAATTACATTTCATGATAGTAACATAGCTTATCATTTTAAGACAAACTACATATATATTTTAAATTTAGCACCACGTCTTAATACTCGTTCAGGCTGTACGCTTAAATACTAATTACGCTAATGGGTTAAGAATTGGGAAGGTTGAATTTAGAGGAAGTGAACTCGCATTTTCATGGAGGGAGAGTGGAAAACCATTTAGGAACCCCACTCCCCCAGTTCACCTGACTGAGATTCAAACCTTGATTTCCCCGTCCTCGGCAATCTGGCTCAACACGAAACTAGCACGTTAGCTAACTACGCCACCGAGGCGAGTAATACATATATTAATTATGTTTGAAACTAAGCAAGAAGAGGACTGATGTAACCCAAAAATTACTTAATCATGAGTTTTGTTGTGTTTTTAACTGTGAAGTTTGAGGTTTATAATTTCCTGGTAAGTGTGTAGGCCATGTCCTTCTATCCTCTTTTTGATTTATGATTAATATAGCCATTTGGTGCCATTTTTCTATTATTATAAAACCAATAGTTGTAAGTGAGATTCAACAAAGGCAGAGATTCTTTCTGTAGGAGGAGCCATCATCAATCATTTTATTTTCATTCTCTTAAAATTTAGTAACTGAATATATATATATATATATATATATATTTCTAGGAGTATTATTTAAAAATGCTAAGTCAGCATATTTAGTTTGGTGTCAGCAGGTTGTTGTGAACTCACCATAAGTGTCCTTACTGTGGAAGTGAGGGTCATGTGCGAGAAGATCCAGCATCTCTGAGTCACAGACTCCCATCTTTGATACAGTCGCTAGAGCCAGGGCGTGTTCCACCTAACACAAACAAAATATAAACCAGTTATACACAAGTTTACAGTGAACTTGTAATACATATCACAATATTAGTTTAAGTCATCATCATCATCATCAATTGTTTCCAGCCTATGGCCGGGTCGGTTTAGTAAAATGCCTTCATCTTCCTATATCCTTTCATCATTCTTCTCATCTCACTTGAACACTTTCTGTTATATGCTCCTCCCATCTCTTTCTAGGCCTCCCTTGCGGTCTTTTTCCTACATACTTCATTTCCAACATTTTATTGGGCCAAACCCTTCCTTCACCTTGACAAGACATCTTGTGAATGTGGGGAATGTCAGGCCTCCACCGTGGTTCGGATCCCACGTTAAACTGTAGGTCCTTCATTTCATCTCACAATCACCCTACCATTACACATTAGCGTAAGTGCGTATAACCCGAACGGGTAGTAAGACGCGGTGCTAATAATAATAATAATAATAATAATAATAATAATTTTATTGGGCATCCTCTCCTTCTCCGCCCTCATTACATGATCATACCATTTCAGTCTTCATTCCTAATCTTGTTTCTCCTTGTGACCGCTAACATGCTCATCACAAACTTCATTCCTAATCTTGTTCCTCCTCGTGACGGCTAACATGCTCCTCACAAACTTCATTCCTAATCTTGTTCCTCCTCGTGACAGCTAACATGCTCCTCTACAAACTTCATTCCTAATCTTGTTTCTCCTCGTGACAGCTAGCATGCTCCTCACAAACTTCATTCCTAATCTTGTTCCTCCTCGTGACGGCTAACATGCTCCTCACAAAATAATTTGATATATTAGTTTACCAATTAATTAAGATATTAGTTTGTCATAATACTTATTTTCTCAGCTCACGTTATGAAACTTAAGTTATTTGATTCCTTTGATGAATAAACAGTTTTTTATTGTATATATATATATATATATATATATATGAACCTTAACCTTCCCATCTAAGGCAAACCACACAAGATGAGACCGACACCTTTGCTCATGCCCAATGGTGCAGGTTATTTATTTTTCGATAAAATAAAATTTGTCTTGCGTCACACTTTAAATTTAGATTTCAATTATTTGTCATAATTGATTACCTACACTTGGTGAATACTGCTAAACCTAATTTTATTATTATTATTATTATTATTATTATTATTATTATTAGCACCGCGTCTTACTACCCATTCGGGTTGTACGCACTTACGCTAATGTGTAATGGTAGGGTGATTGTGAGATGAAATGGAGGACCTACAGTTTAACGTGGAATCCGAACCACGGTGGAGGCCTGGCATTCCTCACATTCACAAGATGTCTTGTCAGAGGTGAAGGAAGGGTTTAGTAATCAGATAAATCTTTGCCGGGACCGAGGATTGAACCCCGGCCGCCAGCATAGAAGTCTGACACCTTACCCCTAGACCCTAATTTTATCATTCACCCTCACATGACCTCTTGTGTTGTAGTTGTGCATATACAAGCCTTTAACTAAGAATACATGTTCCTATATATGTTCTATCATTCTTTACAAGTTTCCTTTTTTTTCTCCCTTTTGTGTGTTTTTTTGGTTTCCTCTATGCGAGAAGTTGTGTTGTGCGTTTCACCCCCCTCCTCCCCTCCCCGAGGTCTGATAGAATGAAACCTGATTTGGGGGATTGGGCGGTAACGATTGATTTTCTTCTTCAAGAGGTAGCCACATTACCTCTTTGTCTAGTGGCAGCAATGTAAAGTGTGAACTGTGTTCTTCTTTTCGTTGTAAAAGCCATATCGTGTTCGTTCCTTTTCTATCCACCTTTTCTTTACCTTCGTCCAAATATAATTTAAATAAGAATAAGTAAAGTTCCTCCATCATACCCTCTCCTGGCCGAGTATGGACTCCAGTTCCTCCAGCATGAGTCTGAGTTGGTCCGTGACTTTGCCTTTAGGAACTATGTTGTGCTCTGTGTCAGACCACCAGGATGTCTGCCACGCCAGCACCTGATGGGTGATGATAACACACGTTAATACAACAAGGACAAGAGGACAACAAGAGATTGGGGGAGGCAGATAACAGAAAGTGTGCAAGTGAGAGGATAAGAATGGTGGAAGGAGAGAGGAAGATGGAGGCATTTTTACTAAAATGACCCGGCCACAGACTGGAAACAGTAGATGTTGTTGTTGAGGAGGAGGACAAGTAAACAGAGTGTTTTGATTACGTTTAAAAAATGAACAAATAAATATAAATTAAATTGTTGAAAAATGACACCAAGAAATTAAACCTGTAATGGCTGCCTCTTGAAGAAAATAGATGGTAACTGCCCAATTTCCCCCCCCCTCCCCCTTTTTTGTTTGTTTCCTCATTCAGGAAGTTGCTTTGCACATTTCACACTACTCACTGATGAGTTCCGATAGAATGAAACCTAGGTCGGGGGATTGGGTTGTAACGATTGGTTTTCTTCAAGAGGCAGCCATTACCTCTTTGTCCAGTGGCATCAACGTAAAGCGTAACGTTGTAACGTTGTAACGTGTAGTGTGTCATTATTAAAGTCATATTTGATTTGTTCTTTTCATACGTTTCTATACACCTTTCCCATACTTTATTCAAACTACCTCATAAAGCTAAAAGAGGTTTCCTTTAAAGAGACGTTCAAAAATAAAATATGTTTCGTGTGAGTTAAGCAATACAGCTAGTAATTTTTTAAATGCTAGTATTCACATAAGTAATCTGAAATTATGGGAAGTTTTCCTGTTTGAACATTAGAGCATTGCCTTTCTAAACATTATTGTTGGTTAATTTTATTTTTAACTCTGAAGACATTGTTTTGAGTACCGTGCATGTGTTCAAATGATGATATTAAAAAAAAAGTTTTAGTTTCATTTTAAAATGGAAGAAGAACGGATAATTTTTTTTTCTAAAAGTACCATCATTAAATCTGTCATGTTGTGCGCACAATAACCATTGATAAATATAATATCTAATAAATTGTCAGCTAGAAATAATATATAACGAGATATAAGTTAAGACAGCTGTTCCAATAATCATTTCATTCTCCCCTTCTTTATAATGTTAGTTACGCCACTGCTATGATTATTCAATTTTGGTAATATTTTCTTCTCATATCAAAACACTATACTATAAAAAATAAGTTAGGGTTACACTACACAACTGTGGTACCTGAATACCTCATATTTATATGAGTAGCTTCTAATTTACAAATATTATTTATGTTTCGACTTTGAGACATTAAATAAAGCACTCCATCTTCGCCGTTTTAAAACAAAAGAAAAGAAATGTTGGACACAGGGGCTATTACAAGCAACTTTGGTTGTATAGATAGTCTGCCATACTACAAAAACATGGGATATTAAGTTTTAAATTTCAACTGGTTACACTGGGTTCGATTTTAAACACCAATTGGTTTTTCTTTTGCCCTTCTTGGATAATAACCGGTGCAGGTTTTCTTATGTAACATAACATGTATTTTATTTCTTAAATTAATATGAAAATCACTTTATGTTTAAACATATTTGTTAAAAAAAAAGTTGTTTGCTGACCTTGACGTAGAGAGGTAAGGTACAGTCTTGTACAGAAGACCTTACACAGTCTTGTATACGGCTGTTAACGCTGTGGTTGTACTGCATCACTGAGGCCATCAGAATAGCCTGCGCCTCCGCCTTACCAAGAGTTGGCATCTAAAGACCAATAACACTACTATAAATAGTATACTATACATACTCTTCATGAAGGCAGTGGGAACTAATATTCTTAGCTAAATGCTAGAAACAAGATTAGGAGGAATAAAGTTGTCTAGTCAAGAGTCGGGATACAGAGAGTACGCGAGATATTAGAGCAGTGGTTCCAAACCTGGGGAAGGGGAAGGGGGGGGGGAAGGAACAATTCTAAAATAACTTTAAAATCATATAAAAATTAATGTTTTTTTTTTATTTAAATCGCTTTTCCAAAGAAATTAAAATAATTACCTCCAAAAAAAAAAAGAAGTACCTTACAGGACTTGCAAAAGTTTTGTAAACAGTGATCTAGATAATTATAGGGACAGTATAAGCATACCTTAATGAATGCGGCTGTGTCCTTGACCCTCCCTTGAAGGTCAGTGAAGGTAGGAGAATCATGTGTGACCGAAAGAATTAACTTGACATTCTCCGGAAGATTCACCGGCAACCAATCTATACTCTGTGTCCCGTAGTCACACACCTTAGCATTCGTTAGAACAAACAATTACATAATAAAAAAAAAACTATCGACTAAACTTGGAACATACAAAAGTTCATAAAGAAACCTTTGGATTCGATTTTAGCTACAATACTTTTGACCAACGTTATTAAAAATAGCTAATTTCAAAATGTTTGGTGATGAAAATTAGAACTTTAATTTATATTCTTCCATACGTATATAATATTGCATACTACAGTAAGATTTGATTATTACTTTTATAAACAATAAAAAAGTTGCAAGGTTTGTAACCTCCAAATTACATGTTTTACAGTTAGATTAATAGTATAAGTACATTTTTTATATGCACTATTGTAAGGTTTTATTTTGAGAAAGTAAAACTATTGAAGAAATTTCTCATTCAAGTTTGAACAAACTACAGTTCATAGTTATACACTACAATATATATTTCGTCATTAAAAATCTAAGATACATGTGATTTAAAACAACTACCGCACCTGATCAATTCCATCAATCATAACGACGAGTGGTCTCTGTAGACAAATAGCAGCCAACAGTTTGGGCAAGGTTTCTGTGTAAGTTTCCACATTCTGAAACATTCAACAGTTTCATTTAGTTTTAAAACATGTTAAAAAGTCCAGTTTAAAAAGATATGTAAATTGTCTTTCCTATAGAAAGAGGGACACAATTTATACTTTGCACTGTTACCACTGGACAAATAGTTAGTGGCTATCTCTTAAATAAAATTGGTCACTACCGCACAATCCCTTGGTCTAGGCTTTGTTTTATCCGAGCTATTCATAAAGGGATATGAAATGTCAAGCGGATAATTATTAACCGTGTTTCTCTTTTCGTTGTAAAAGCCATATTGTGTTTGTTTCTTTTAGATGTTTCTATCTACCTTTCCTGTAGCTTATTTAAAAAAAATATATATATATAAAAAATCTTTCAGATAAGGACCCCAACACGCTCTTCCTATTAAAACTGAACTGTACTTTCAATGAGAGAGTTATTCGGATTCATATTTCAATAAGGGGTTGCATGTCTGTGTTGTAAGATGAAAGCTTTTAAAATTAGGTAGGCTATAATGAATTAAATTACTAATTATATTTGAAAGTCATGATTAATTTAAAAGAATAAGTAAGATATCTTTACAAAGAATGTGTTTCTGTACTTTAACTATTTTAGTTTGCACTTTGTAATGTTAAATTAAAATATATTTTTTCTTGGTAAAAATTAAATATTATTTAGTGAAAGCTCACAGTGTTGTTATTAATTAGTAATTTTGGAGGTAATAAAAAGTGTGCCTCGTTCTTTGTACCTTTAATAAGCTTATGTTGTTTGGTTTCATTAATTTTTTAGCACCACATATTATTACCTGTTCAGGTTATTAGCATATATATTAATTCGACTAATGAATTAGAGATGAGGAAAGTTGAGTTAATAGAAAGTGTACCCGCATTTGCGTAGATAGCTAGTGGAAAACCACCAAGGAAAAACCAGCCTCACTATACCAGGCTCGAGATTCAAACCCCGATCTTGACATCATCAGCAATCTAGTCTATTGCGTGAATGCCGCCTTAGACCATGCGGCCACCGAAGCAGGTGTTTGGTTTCATTATCATGTAGTTTATAATATAGGAGCACAGTGTAGTCATTCAAGGTGAGAATACTATTTTTCAAGGTATACAATGGGTGTGCGATACTTGCAAAGTCATACGAGGAATGACAACCAGACTATATAAGAAAACTGGATGAAGTCGTCCCCTGTAAGTGATTACTGACCACATCACCTTTCTTAAAATATTTTTGTACGATATATTTAGTGATTTACTCATTGTAATAGCAAATATATGAAGGTAGAATGTGTGGATCAAAAGAAAGGGGTAAGGCAAGTAAGATGTGGCTAAATGTTGTAGACTTATGTGTGAAAAAGAGAAACATTAAGAGATTTAATAATAAAAGAGCACATATGACTCTGTGTATGGATGTTGTTGAAAAGAAGGGAGTATGCAAATTTATGGAAGTGTAGAGAAAGTTAATGAGGATGGATTAGGTATGGAGCTGTTGTTTTCTGAGCTACATGCACAGTTTCTTGCCTACCCCGTAAGGGTACGGAGTGATTAATGTTTGTATGTATTCATTATAATGACTCACATGAGTATCCCAAGTCTGGAAGCCATGCGTGACTACAGAGCACTGGTTGGTAATGCTGTGAAGCAACTGCTCCACAGTGGAACTGTATGGAGACACGCCCACAAACCTGGTTACCAACACACCTTCGGGCTGCCACGAATGGCAGCACTGAGCCGCCCTTGCTAGCAGTGTACTCTTACCACAGCCTCTTGGACCACATACTACCAAGGGGCAGTTCGACTCGCCTATAATATAGCTGAGAAACATAGATCTGTGAGAATACTTGTCGGTAAACTTCAAAATATACAGTACATACAAATATTATTATAAATATCAGGTTTTTTTAGCAGCGAGTCATACTACCTGTTCAGGCTATACACATAAACAATTACGCTAGCGAGTTAGGGAAGAGGAAGATTGGATTTAGAGGAAGTGTAACTAGATTTGTGTGAAGGGAAAGTGGAAAACCATTTAGGAAAAACCACCCCCAGTACACCCAACCAGGATTCGAACCCCAATCCCTCTATCATCAGTAATTAATTGGTGACCTGGCGGTCTAGGGGTAAGGTGTCAGACTTCTATACTGGGAGTCCAGGGTTCAATCCTCGGTCTCGGCACAGATTTATCTGAGTGCCAAACCCTTCCTTCACCTCTGACAAGACATCTTGTGAATGTGGGGAATGCCAGGCCTACCACCGTGGTTCGGATCCCACGTTAAACTGTAGGTCCTTCATTTCATCTCACTATCACCCTACCATTACACATTAGCGTAAGTGCGTATAACCCGAACTATAAGAACTGCGAAAACAATAACCTTTTCTTGTGTCCCCTTGATCAGCACCTGAAGGAAACACATCAGAATTTGTCTGAAGATAGATTATAAAAGTATTAACTCTTCAGTGCACCTGACTCGAGTTTGAATTAAGGCCTCTAAGGTCATAGCTAAGTAATACAAGTGCTAAGATATAAGCCTCTCAGAAAGAGGAACTCAATAACCATGTAACCTTGTTACAACCAAATGTGGAAGAAATGGTTTCACCCACCAAAGCCAGCCCTTGCTGACGCTGTTGACGTAATACGACCGCACTTCAAATAAACCCGAGAAACACTCCGCTGGACTATCACCATTCTACTAAGCCGGCCTTCGAGCCTCGCTGCTGGCCGTGTTGGCAACTCTCCCCCTCCCTTCTTCCAGACAAATGAACTTCGCTGAGCGTGTGCAGTGCTCATTCTAAAAGCTTCTAGAACTGAGTTGTGCGTGTGACTGATGTTCCTTGGCCTACGTGTATGTTCTGGAAAGTTCACCCTCCCAACCTATCTGCGCTCTGGGAGCACATATCATCATGATATATAAATGGTCGGAGTTCAGAGAAGAGACACGCATTGCACTGTGGACTTTACGAGGTAAAGGTCTAATTATCATGTAGGCTCGTCGCAATATTCAAAATTATCTTTGGCTATAACTATTTATCTTTCAAAATTAAACGTCTCGGACACTCATACGGGTTTTATGTCTACTCTTTGCACTAACAAACTATTATTGATATCATCTTAAAGTATATTTATGTTCGTTAACTTTGGGGCCGCGAGCCAGATGGGACTACTTCTCATATGCAGATCTATTATTGTTAAAGTTGGGGTATTTTATTGTTATCATCTTAAATTATATTTATGTTAGTTAACTTTGGGACCGCAAGCCAAACGGGGCTATAATTCTTGTATGGGTTTATCCTCGATATGGTTAGGAAATTCCTCTGATACCACTTTTCAAATATTTTGGTTTGTGAACCTTAGTCTTAGGCAAGGACTTGTTCTCGCCTTTTCATGGTTAACACCATACTTTGACAGGAAACCAATTTATTTATGTTATATTTGCATTGATGGGCAATGCTAATTTGAGCACCAAATGAAGGGGCCATGAGCCCTCTTTTTATTGTATTAGCGCCCTTCTGGCAGGTTTTGGTAGGCCTTTGCCCTTGGTCTTTGGCCAAGTTTGTACTGATTGTGTTGTCCCTCTCCCTCATTGAGGTGTACAATACAATGTTTTTGCTTAATAAATTTATAACTCTCTTGTACCTGCTACTGTGTGTCATTTATGAAAGGGAAATGACTGGGGTAGGTTACAACCAGAGTTGTAACGTGTAGTCCTTTCTTCTTACCTCTTGATCTCCTGAAGCACATCTTCCCTGTTGATACTACACTGGGCAGCTCGCTGGCAGAAGTTGGTCTGCTGCATTAGCTCCTGGAGCAGTCGACAGTCAATTCCGTAACACGACTTCAAGACAGCCTAGAACAGGCATTTAAAATGTGATGAAAGATGTGTTAAGAGTACAGTAGAACGTTGATAATTAGGACTAATTGGGGCATCGACCCACTCTGGATGGTCAATTTGTTTGGATTTTCGAAAATATAGTACAAACAAAACAAGCATAGACAGGCTACTTACCAAAACGCTGTGCTAAGGTAGAAACATTTTCACTTTATTTGAACAACTATTTTACAATTTTTTTTTTTTTTGCTAAATATTGCAAATTCTGTAGGAATATAATAAGTCAAAAATCTAACAACAAAATAATCTCCAATTATTTTTTTTTAACAAGGGTTGAGGTCATTTTTTGGCAGCCATGTCTCTAGTATTGATACCATTGTGGTTATTTATATATATATAAAAAAAAAAATCTTGGTGATCCGGATTATCCACAATCTGGATTTTTGATGTCCGACTTATTGGTGGTCTACTATATTTTGTTCTATTTTAAAATAAGGGGAAAAGATTTTTTAAAGTGCTACCACCTTATAACAACACTAGATAGCTGTTGCCCGCGGCTTTGCTCGCGTGGAAGTTGATTATATACAAATACGAAAATATACATATATATTTACAGATTAATTAAAAATATTACGTTACGCTGATGACCATAACTTGACCTCAGATCAAAAATAATGCAAGTCCGATACAAACTTTCACCCCCTTTTTCATCCCTTATTAAATAAAATTTCCAAAATTCCTGAAACACGTATTTATTTGTTTTACGTCAATAACCGAAATACAAAATTTTGTTTATGTAACTTTCAAAATGACGGACTTTCATACATATTATCATACATATTATCATCCCCTATTTTGACCCCTTTGGGGTGGAATTTTCTAAAATCCTTTCTTAGTGGGTGCCTACATAACAAAATGAATATACAGTCCGAATTTCATGCTTGTAGCCTTGATAGTTTGCGCTCGGCGATGATGAATCAGTCAGTCAGTCAGTCAGGACATGTTATTTTATAAGTATAGATTACAGAAAACATTCCAAAAAATAAAAGTAAATAAGGAGTGTTAATTTAATATTAGTCTTGGATTGGAAAAAATTGTGTTTATTAGGAGTGTGCGAAGCTTAGAAAACTTTGATACCACTTTGATTATTCATTCGCTTCAACTTTGATTTGAAAGTAGAATTCCGGATTCAACAATTATGAAGCTTCACCAAAAAGAAATATTTAAAGTTAAAATATAAATTTATGTCCCCCAAACCCCTTTACCTGCCATTATTTCCATCATGAATTAGTTTTCCCATAGCATATAAAAAAAATTAAATTTTTTGATAGTAGCTTCATTTATTAGTTTAAAACCAAATATATTAATTATGTTTGGAATATAGTATTTTATAAATTATACTTAGTACTTAAATTTGCATAATTATACAAAGTGTAATATTTTTCATCCAAAATTAAACTCTTTTTTTTAACATTCAAACTTAGATTATCTCATTTTTCGATTCGACTTCACTTCACATTGAAAAATTATACTTCACACTACCTTAATGTTTATTTATCACTAAATTAACACAAATTGTGAATCAATAGTGATTAAATAATTCAATCACTTAGCCAAATTTACTCGATGGAGTACATATACCTATTATTATTTACATATACCTTTATTTATTTTCAATCTTTCATAAGGATTAAGTTAAAAGTGTGCATGTTTCGATTAACGTCCATACTGACTATTTTTCCAGGTTGGCTTCCTTCCACTTCAAATACTTTTATTGTATTTTTATTTTTTTCCTTGTTTACCTGGATAATAATAAGATTACCTTAGCTTGATCCTCCTCAATGATGTTATCAATAGATGCCCTAAGATGTTTGGTAAGATGTGACGTCACTTCAGTAACATACTGAGTATGTTCCGTGATGTTGATGTTCAAGCCACCCTCGACCCATCGAACTGGTATCCGGAGAATGTGCTTATCATTTAACTGGTTCTAAAACACAAACGAAATGAGAAGATAAAACACTTAAAATACTTAAAGAGTTTGTAGCCTTTATAAAATTGAGTATTATTCTTTTAATTCTGGTTCGTAATTAAAATTGATTTAATTTATCAAATTATGAAATAATTGTGAAGAAAACTTTAAATTATAATTTTATTTTTATATTTGGAAAGATGGATAGAAAACATGTAAAAGGAACAAACACAATATGGCTTTTACAATGAAAAGAACAACACAGTTCACACTTTATAATGCTGCCATTGAACAAAGAGATAATGGCTGCCTCTTGAAGAAAATCAATCGTTACCGCCTAATCCCCCAACCGAGGTTTCATTCTATCGGAACTTGTGACGTGTTAGTCGTTTTCTAACAATTACATTCAATAAAACCCTACAATAGGTTTAAAACTATTAATACCAGATCTAATAAGTTCAAATAATGTGTGGCAGATATATAAACACTGCGACATCGCAAGCGGGAGTCACCCAATTCTCTTCAAAAATGCCCCAGCGAACTCGGCAACTCGGCTTCGAAGACCAATATCTAACACCTGGGCCAGATGACGAGTAAATGAGAGAGGCTTCATTCGGAGTATTACCAACAGATGTCGACAAGCGCTAGTTGTCGGGTGACGTGATCTTTGAT
>CABFVZ010000269.1:159091-186692 GCA_902151445.1 Timema monikensis | reverse complement strand
CCTTTCGTATGTGGAGATGAGCTTACCAAATTTTGTTGGTTGATGGTTGAGGTGTCTGTCTCATCTCCTCGCTGCAGAGAAAGCTACGGCGGATACTATAAGTACAATGGGATGTTGTAATCTTTATTGATCTTTGAGCTCTATTATTCTATGTCCATATGACGTAGTTTTTGTATGTCAGTTCTACTGACTTGTTTCTCTATGTCCTTAAGGCATTTTCCCTATGCCCATAAGGCATAGTTTATAGCTTTATGCACTATCTTTCTATGTCTATTAGGCCTAGTCGCAAATATTAAGGTCAAGATTAGACTCCTTAGACTATATGACCATGCTGTGGCTAGTTTAAAGAATATAATAAAATAATGGAGGATACCAGGCTATATATTGTTGTGTTTCACAACCTAATTGAGTCTGTAACTGACACTTGTCTTTGATGTGTCTAACTGTGTACTGGTATGTGGTGCGCAACCTGTGGAAGTGCTACTTATCCATAGTAGTGGCCCGCGGGGTTTTGTCCGTAGTGTAGAGCCCCCTTGTGGTGCCTTTAGCGTTAGTCAAAAATGATCACTATTTTGTCTAGTATTATTGTCCTTTTTTTAGAGTAACAGAAGAACTATACTATTGATTGCTCAGGCGGTACTAATTAGGAATTGACTGCTCGTAGTATCTGTAGTGTCTAGATTACTGGTAGTTTGCCATTTACTAGGTGTAAAATTATAGTTTCTCTTCTAGGAGCTTATAACGTTGTAATGTCCAACTTTATATGGAGTTAACCCAAGCTAGATAGCTCATGTTAATTACCGCCCTCGTAGCTCCTCAAACTGGGACTAGATTGAAGTGGCTTAGTTCTTTGTATTTGAAATTCTGTGTTGTCGTTGGAAGACTCACAGTCAGCTGGCTGGAGTAGAATTATCAGTCATAATTTTGTAATTAGATTTAACTACCTCCTCATAATTATATTGTCTCAAAGTTGCCGCCTTTCATCCTATTTGATGAATTAATTATTGTCCTGCTTTAACAAGTTACAAGTTTTCTTACTTACACCTATGACCTATATGTGTGGGTTATAGTGGTACTTGGGTGCTTCACACCTGATGCTCCTTTGTCGAGCTATTTATATTATTGTAACCGTTTATATTCTCGTGTTTAAACAATGAATGGTTTGAATAATTTCTACCTATAATTCTATGCACTTACTTTTAACTTGTTTGAATATTAATAAACTGATTTTTTTTTAACTTGTAAATCATTCTTATACTTTGTTCCTTCTAATCAACATTTATAAGTTCACGAATGTTGTAAACTCATCAAGTTAGAGTGTGAAACGCGCAATGTAACTTTCTAAAAGAGAAAACCAAAACACACTATATTTTGTTTGTTCCATTTTTATGTTTATATCCACCTTTCTTGCACCTTCTTTCAAAATATATAATGCAATTACCTCATAAAACAAAATGAGGTTTTCCTCATAAAGACAGAGATTTTAGGTAGTTTGAGATTATTTTGTTTTAAAATTTACTAGACTTAAGAGATTTTAAGTATTAAATATACTTGCAGTTTAGAACCCAAAATAACACAATAAAATGTATGTTCCCATTAGATAAAATAAGGTGTTTTTTTACCCCTCTTGGGCAGCTTGTTGAATTATATATTTGATGCTTGCTCACACCTTAAGGTCCTTCTGCAAGATGTTGAGTCTCCTTTTAAGCTCATGGTCCCCAGGACTTGTCTGCTCTGGAGAGGGGTTCCCTTGGGTGAACACCCTGTATAACCATAAACACCGGCGAGCCAACTCCTGGCTCATGAAAACCGTGTTGTGAACCTCCTGAAATATAGTCTCCCGTTACTTATTCAGTCATAACATCTACTTATAGCCAAAGCAAGGTTAAGGTATTTGGCAACCCTGGACAATTGAAATCAGTGTTGCTCTCGATAATCTAAGAAAATAATTATAGCAGCGGAACTAATGGATATTGCCATCATGACGTCATACATTCTTTAATCCCATAAATAACTTCATACATTCTTTAATCCCATAAATATACGTGTTGGTATTCACAAATTTGCTGCATTCGAAAGTTTTTTGGCTATGATGTGCACATAAACAAGGTTGTTCTTACCCATCTATCCGAATTAGAGGTTGTTGGTTTGAAAATTTATAAGAGAGTGTTATTTTTAAGCGTTTGTAGAAACCTAAACACAAACAACTGTTCATATAAGGTACTTAGCTCCACATTGTTTTATTCATAGCTGAAATCATATTGTAGACTATAAAATATAAAGATAAAATTATACTACAATACTACATAGGTATACTTTAACTTAATTTTTGTTTTTCTTAAATCTTAATTATAACATAGCTTACAACAGAGACTCACAAGCAATTGGAAGAAGTTTACTTTGTTGAGTCTGCTGAAGACCTGATAAGACTTTTTTTCACATTGAAATTATGAATAAATGACTTGATAATATTTGTTTGTAAATAAACTATTAGTAATCAAAAGAAATAGAAAATGAATAGTTGATAATACATTAAATCTAACAATCCATGACTACTTGAAGTTATTTCAAGGTTTGTAAAATGTATCTTTGAAAATAAATTAAGTATGTGTTGTTTAAAAATCCTGACTTCTTGCTTCTCAAATAGAGGAAAAAACACAAATTTGAATCTGTTCATAGACTAGTTATGTTTTCACCTGTTCAACAACGGTTGTCAAATAGGTGTCCCTCAGCTCTTGCGGGAACACGTTCACCATGACTGCCAGTGTCCTCTCGATCTCTGAGCGCCACTCACTAAGCGCACGGTCCTTCTCTTCGGGGGAGTTTTCCTGAGGATCAAATAAAAACTCATTGACAGTTATTATTATTATTAGCACCGCGTCTTACTACCCGTTCGGGTTATACGCACTTACGCTATATGTGTAATGGTAGGGTGATAGTGAGATGAAATGAAGGACCTACAGTTTAACGTGGAATCCGAACCACGGTGGAGGCCTGGCATTCCTGACAGTTATTAAATAAAGTTTTTGAGATGAATGCTAGCTGCTGTCACTGTGAGAAATAAGATTAGTAATGAATGTGTATGGGAAAGAAGTGGGCGGGTGGGGGAAGGGGCAAAAGGCCGCAAAGGAAGCCAAGAAAGAGATGGGAGCAGCAGCTAAGAGAAAGTGTGCAAATGAGAGGAGAAGAATGGAAGCAGTTAAAGGAGGAAGAATGTTGGAAAGAAATAGAACGATGGAGGCATTTTACTAAAATGACTCTGACACAACCTGGTAACAGTTGATAATGATGATGATGATGATGATGGGTGTATGAGATATTAGAGGAAGCAAGGTTGAGATGGTATGGCCATGTAATGAAAATGGAAAATGAAAGAATCCCAAGGAGAGTTATGGAGATAAAGATTGGAGAGAAAAGACCAAGGAATATATAAGAGCAGATAACAGCAAGTTTGCGTGTAAGAGGAAAAGGATGGAAGCAAATTAAAGAGGAATAATATTGGAAGGAAAGAGGAAGATAGAGGCATTTTACTAAACTGACCCAGATACAGATGTGAAATAGTTCATGATGATGATATAATGACCGTTAATGAGGGTGATAATAATTTTATTTAATTGAGGTGACTTTTCAAATTGTTTCGCCGACTGCTGCAGCAAGAAGTGGAGAGCTTTGTTTATATGACGATTGGCGAGTATCAGGAAAGTATGACACTAAGTATCACCTTAAAGCCAGGTATGTGACTGCTGATGGGCTGCAGTCGGTAGCAGGGGGGCTGTGCATGGCTTGTCCAGCTTGTACCACTTCTGCAACAACTCTTTGTTATCCGCAGTCTTCACGGCCATCTCAAAGTCCTGGTTCTCGATGGTGTTAGGGAGCAGTGGGGTCCCCAAGGAGTTACTCAGGAACAAAACAGGAATGACATACGCCACTTCCATCTGACCTGAATAGGTGGAAAACACAAAGTTTTACATTCCTAAGAATAGCTCCGACCATATAAACTTGAATTGTGTGCACACATTATAGGTTTTTAAAATTAAAAGATTTGTTTCAAGCTGTATTTATTTGTAAGATGTCTCTATAAGGAAAACCTCTTTTTGCTTTATGAGGTAATTGAATAATATTTGGGAGAAGGCACAGGAAAGGTGGATAGAAACATAATTATAAAGGAATAAACAACATATGGCTTGAACAACAAAAATAGGAGCACAGTTCACACTTTACATTGCTGAGATAATTTAAATATTTATAACCCACCTTGGTGGTGTAGTTAGCTAACGCGCATGTCGTGTTGAGCTCGATTGCTGAGGACGGGGAGATCGAGGTTCGAATCTCGGTCGGGTGGACTGGGGTGGTTTTTCCTAAATGGTTTTCCACTCTCCCTCCACGCAAATGCAGGTTCACTTCCTCTAATTAAACCTTCCCAATTCCTAATCCATTAGCGTAATTAGTACTTAAAGCATATAACCCGAACGGGTAGTAAGACGCGGTGCTAAATATTATTATTATTATTATTATTATTATTATTATTATTATTATTATTATTATTATATATTCACATTCAATGTCAATTTCCTGTGTTTGTTCTTTATGCCATTCCTTTTACATGTTCCCATCTAATGTCCTATCTTTCTTAACCATTTTCCTTTTTCTTTCTTTTGTGTTTTTATGGTTCCCTCTTTTAGGAAGTTGAGTTACATGTTTCGCACTCCCTTCTTATGAGTTATGATAGAATGAAACCTAGGTCGGGGGAATGGGCGGTAACAATTGATTTTCTTCAAGAGGGAACCATTACCCCTCTGTCCAGTGGCAGCAATGTAAAGTGTAAATTGTATTCTTCTTTTCCTTATAAAAACAATATTGTGGTCATTCCTTTTGTATATGTTTATATCCACCTTTCCTATACCTTCTTCAAAATATAATACAATTATTTGTAAGACATAAATACAGTCCAAATTGTAAAATTATGAAACTTCCTGACCCTCATCTTATTTGAATTGGTGAGTTATGGTTGTTGTACAAAGTCTGTAATTAACTAGAACATATAATTAATATGTTAGCTATCAGAAGTGATAACTGCTATAGTTAACTTAATAAACACATTATAAGATAAAATATTAATTTCATAACATTGCAATTATCTTAATAAGATCGCATCATGTTACGTTTTATTTAAGTTTAAAAGGAAGACAGACTCTTTAATCACAAGATTTGTATTCTCATCTCACACCACAGATAACACCTAATTTAGGTACCAAGGTGAGATGGCCAAAAACAGGCATCGCGTAGTGGTTTTCCGTATTTTTCTTGAAAAAACAGTCAAATTGACATCAGAGGAACAATTAAAAAGAAAACAGCAAAAATTGAAAAATACTTAAATGAGTGAGAAGTTATTTGAATAAAAATGTAGAGGCTCTGGTCTAGAAAATTGAGCTTAACTGCCAGAGGATTCGCTTTGCTAACCACATGACACTTCTTTATCCGCATAAGTTGGCATTATCTTCGCCAAAAGACAGCGGCCACTTGGTCGCTATGGCTTGATTGCGAGCTGACACCTTGAAGTTTTTTTGTTTTTTTACCCCCATTCTCTCTTTTTGGGTTAATGCAGTTCACTCCTTATCTTATTTTACTAGATCTAAATTACGAAATGGCACTATCTAACTACCATTGTAGTCCCCCTCAGTGGTCTTGAGGTAAAATGCTTCACCTCGGGACCCGATATTCGTGGGTTCAGACACGACCAAGGTCAACAGATTTTTCTTGAACAATAAAAAATCCTTCGGAGGGGAAGTAAAAGGCCATCGGTTGTGGATATGTAAAAGAACCTTGAAAGGTATGTAAAAATACCTTTCCGACCAAAATTATAAATAAATACTGTTGTTGTAGTGTGTGGTGAGGTAGAGAATGAGTTAGTCTGACACATACGTGATAGTTCCCCCAAACAGAGCTCTGGAAACTCGTGGTCTTGCTGTTTCTCCAGCCCGGTCTTCCAGTGGAGGTCCACAATATGAAGCTCATACCCTCGGCCGTGGCAGTAGGCCCGAAGTTCGGGGTACACCGTGTTGTGCAGGGACCCTTTCTCTACACAGCAGTCTGAAACAAGAGATACAATCCAATTTTCAGGAAGAACCTTATCTGACAGTAAAGCTACTAAATATACTTTCACATAATCAAACATCAAGTCATGTTATCTGAAGTGTTCATAGTTAATATCAATATTTATAAAATCGTTCTAATACATATATTAGCACCGCGTCTCACAACTGGGTCAGGTTATATGAAAACTGCAATTATTTAATTTTGACAAGATATAAGAGAGATTTTATAATTATATTAAATTGTTGACATAGTCTTTCTTTGTTTGTTATTGCGATAGTATTTTGTATTTTTTAAACCAATTATTGTTACGAATAAAATAACACAAGTGAATATGAAACAAAAAATGACAAAAGAAGAATTTGTCAACAAATAGGATATGTAAAATCATGTTGCTATTTCATAGAACTCAGTCTATCGTATTTTGTAAAGTGAAAAAGAAATTCCCCCATGAATGTTTTTTTTTATTTTAATTTTTGGAATGGCTGAAAAATTTGTGGGTTTCCCCATTTAACAGTGATAAAATAACCGCCGGGGGGCTGAGTGCTGTGTCTATTTTGAATTTAAGTTAGTTTATAAATCGTGTATTCATACAATCAGTTTGTTCAGAAATGTTAAATACCGCAAATAAATTGAAAAGAACAAATATTGATATTTGTTCAAGTAATGTTTATTTGATAATTTTACCTTGTGAGTCGGCAGCGCAGATATAGATGACAATCTTACGAGTCTTGTTGTTAGTGCGTATACTCGCCACGCGCCCTAAGAGGAGGTTCTGCAGGTTTTCCGGAAGCTGTTGGACTTCGGTCGGCAGAGGTGTTTCCGACAGCTTGTCAAAGTCACGGGGGCTCTGCACAGATGTACCAGGAGGGGAAGACAGTGACATGGAGTCCGCTGGAACAATGGGAGGGTTTATGTTTGAGATCATTCTATTAATCTTACAATTTACAGACATGAGATCAGTGACGTGGTTAGGATTTCATATACGGGGGTTGGGGGGTGTAGTCTAAAGGAAAGTTCCACCATTTTTTTGAGCTGATCATACCTTCCCTACTCCGCACAACCATCCCTACCACACAAATCCCCATAGCTTCCCCCTTTTCCCCTCATGCAACCAGTGAAAGTAACAGAAATTGTGTTAGATCACGGCTCACCTAACTCACACAAGCATACCATGGTATTGTTAGACAATAGGTTATAGAATATTTTCAAGTTTTTTAACTGAAGTACCCCGGGCAATGCTTTTCTTTGCTTCAAACAGACAGAAAATAATCTCTTCATTTTATTTCTTCTGGCCCAGTTTTTAATACACTTTAAACAAATCTAATTAAAAATTTAAAGAGAGATACACAAACTCTTTATATTATTAATATAAATTCTAACTAAAACACACAAAGAACAGTAGGAACAGGCTTAATTAACTGTTTAAGATGTGACCTACGAGCAGAGTCCTTGGGGGTGGAGGTTCCCAAACCCCTGTTAACTCCCCCTCCCACCTGGCTACGCCACAGCATGAAATATTACATTTGAAATTATGGAGGTTGGATCAGTCAACAAATGAAAGTGAAATAATGTAATGAATACCAAATTCACACGAAATCTACTTGATCTTTCCTCCCTTAATTCGACTGGTTTATTGAACAACAACAATATATGCAGGTTAAGAGAAAAACACAGAAAAGGTGCAAACAAATACTTGTTACAAACACAACAATGCAAACAATGTTACAGGAGGGACAATGAGTGATTGTTCTGAACAAAACAGCTTGTTGGACATTACATGGTTATGAAAACTAAATAGTCTACATCCAAATATTGACAATGTTTGAGTAAGGTGACAATTTTACATGTTTAAAAAAAAGTGCGATTTGACAAAAATTTAGAATTGTTTTAGTAGATAACTAAAAAATGGTGGTAATAATTTTAATTTGTTATAAATTCTATTACATTAAAGCTACAACAATATAAAAATACTAAATATTAAGAAACACAATCCAGAAACTTCAATTATCTTAAATGTTAAAGAAATTGTACATCACAGTCTGAACAGAAAATGATGATTACTTAACAAGTTGTAATTTGATTGAAATCACAAATCACTCTATATAAAACTTGAATTTTTATCATTTACATAACACAAATTTCAAAATAAACAATATATAAATTCCAAAGGTACATTTAATTGCTTTTGTGTTAAAGATCTATTGTCCCTGGATTTGGGCCACATAACTTGTTGATGCTCCATTGATCTACCTAATTATTTATCTGGGGATTTGTTCAAACAAAAGACCTGTTCCTAAATATACATCTCCCAAGACTTATTGAAGACTGGTAATCTACTAGCCATGGCTGATAGGATGTGTACATGGATAAATGTGTACCAAGTGTGGGAAAACGCTTAGGAAAATAAACAACAATAGAGCCAACCGAGATTCGAATCATGATCTCCCCATCATTAATAATATAGCAAACTAGTTAAGTGGTTATAGCAGTGGAGTGTTAAACTATAATAATTTAAGATTACCTAAGGATTTCTGGATTAACTATAGTAAGTAAATAGGTTAAATATAGTTACCAAATTGATACATTCATTTAAAAATTCAAAATAAAAATTTAAAAACATCTACAAGATAATTTGAATAATATTTTCAAGAAAGAGAAAAATTATAATCAATGTATTTTTAAAGTAATTTAGTAATTTAAAATAAAAATGCTTGTTTACTTTAAGTATAATAAGGAATTTCGTTAGCAAACAATAATCCACTAACTACCTTTTAAATAAAATCTGTCAAAACACACTTTCTTGTTACTTTATTGAAATGAAGACTTTAATAATAATAATAATAATAATAATAATAATAATAATAATAATAATAATACAATAATTATTAGGATTAGTTTTCTGGGATTATTATAGGAATTCATTCATTCATTAATGATTTTTGTGTGTATTTATTAATCTTGTGACAGGTCACAGCAACAAAAATGTGCTACAAAATTAGATAGTGCTATTTTTAAACTACAATACATCAAAATTATAATTATCTATGACTCAAGCTATTAGTTTGGTTAAAAATAAAGGTCTAGAACAGAGATGTGGCGACTCATTCCTAGAATATTGGTTCATTATACTGAAATCTTAAGGGTTCAAATTCTTTTCCATTAAAAAAAAGACAGTAGTATTAGACAATGACACAAAAATATTAACAAACATAGTAGGGGAAGGGGTTTACATTACTCACAAGAGGCAACACAGTTAATGTGTACGATCAAAGAGCTCAAATAGTGCAAAGAAGATAACATGTTAGGTATTTTTTTATCCTCGGGCAAACTCACATTACACTTTGAATCAAATTAAAAACTAGGTTTCTATTTATAAAATAAGTTTATCTTTGACAAAGAGTAGAAACGAAGTTTTTTAGTACTGCGTCTTAATACCCAGTCAGGTAATCCTTTCAGAACCAATTATAATTATAGGATGAACCTAACAACAAGAACTCAGACCAGTAACTTAACACTTAACTGGATGTATGAATGTTATAATGAATGGATTATAAGGAAGAATGTAAACATTTAGTTACTGTTAGTATTTTCTATTATATTTATATTTCCTCCTATGTTCATAATTTTTTACAAGATTCATATTCAGATTCAACATCCAGGGTTCGAATGTAAATTAGAGATTTGGATTCGTAAAATAGTGGATTTGACCCAACGCTAGTAAAAACCATGTAGGATACCACAAAGAGTTAAAATATATTTTCCATAAAGAGATAATAACAATAACAAACATTATTTTATGAATTACATGTAGAGCGTTTGTTCTCGTATCCTGGCTTACTACCCATTCTGGTTATACTCTTATGTACTAATCACGCTAATGGTTTTAGGAATTAGGAAGGTTGTATTTAGAGGAAGTGTACCCTCATTTGTGCGGAGATATAGTGGAAAACCATTTTGTAAAAACCACCATCAGTACACCCGACCGAGATTTGAACCTTGATCCCTCCATCATTGGCAGTCTAGTCTACTGTGAGAGTAGCGCGTTAGACCATGCGGCCACCGAGGAGAGTTGCCTATTTAAGTTTGTTAGATAAAGACACTACTAAATTTTTTTTAAACTCTATTTTGCCTCACTGACCCAATTATTTTTGTTTACAAGACCAAACTTTTAGCCGCACCTTAACCAAAGTCCTACGAATATAGTTTCCTGACACACCTGTCGTCCACATGGAATGAATGGTTGACAAGTGTCTTGGGAAACTTCCAAGTTGGCCAAGTCGGCCCTCGCAGAAGAATGAGAGTGAGTTAAGATAAGATTCACCTCTTTTGAAACCATTTTTACTTTTGTAAACATTTCTGCAACAGTATTTAGTTCCATTGGTAAAATATCGGTAAACTGTTCATTGTTGAACATGTGTAAGATTATTTAGTTTACATTTAAAACATTGAGTTATACTTCACATTTCTGTGATAAGGCCTGATGATAAATTTTGTACAATGGTAAAACTAACAATAACCCTTCAGGTGGTGGTGAAGGAAACAAAAAAAAAAAAGTCCAGTGTTTTTACCGTTTTTATATCAACGCCTTTTTTGGTCAAAATAAATCAAATATTGCTCCCGTAGAAACATAAAGTTTAAATTTCTTCACATGGTTATATCAAAAGTTGTTGAATATCTGTCATGAGCATAGTGGTATTAGATGACAACATTTTTAAATAAAGAGTAAAAGTTGTCATTAAATTCCATGACACCTTTGACAGATTATCAACATGACAAGAAAATTAAACTTTATGTTTCTACTGGAGGAATATTACATTTATTTTTACCTTAAACATTTTTTTTATATAAAAACTGTGAAACCACTCACTTTTCTCACATACTCTACACTCCAACAATAATTATTTCAATTCTCTTATCAATAAATTGTTAGTTAATAATTTATGATATGCTATTTGAATTTTGAATGCAAAGATTATTTTGCCTTTGAAACTCGAATTAAAATTTGAATCTTGTAAAACAATTATTAACATAAGAGGAAATAGGAATATAGCAAAATGGCGTAAAAAGAAATAGTAACTAAATATTTTTTTCTTTTTCTTAAAATGCATTTGTTATAACATTTTTATAATCAGGTGATAAATTAATGGTCTGAGATTTGGTTGTTAAACATTTCTTATAGTAACTATGCTGGGGTTGAGACACCTATACAAGCAGTATTAAGGCTCTAAAACAAATTTCAACTCTGAATTTTTAATATTCACATTTTTTTTTTCTCCAGATCTCGAACCTGATATTTTCTCAAAACTTGAATATCTTTAAAGATTTGAGGTTTTAAGGGTTTGAGGATCCCATCCTTAATTAGATAAATTTTAAAATTAAAACTTAATAGCACTAAAATGTATGAGCTATAATATTCCATGATGGTCATTAAATTAGTTTTAATAATTTTTCATTAATTTATGATACAAAAAACTTATTAGGACCGATATAATTTTGAGTATCCTTTGATATTCATTAATCCCCTTCATAATAATTTACTCGAGTCTTAAGGGGGTTTAGTGAACAAAGTAAATTTGTATCTTTATCAACAATGGACATAATAATATGTTCCAATTTAAGAATATAATGGAACATAATGAATGATCATTCAAATGATAGATAATTGGGCACAATTTTCACAACGTTAACAAGTTCAGAAAACTCTTGAAAACAAATGATTTGTAGATAAAAGAAATTTAAGTATTGGTAACATGTTTCCTTCCTCTTAGTACACAGATGCCTTACACACTTCTCTTCTTATATCTCTGTTTTGTTCTAACTCTTTGATTGCAACATTTTACTAGTCTTCTTCTAGAATTAGAAAGTTTCATCAGTAGTTGTAGTAAATACTGAAAAGCTACAACAAAATGAAAACTTTGACATAAACTGGCATAATGAAGGCGCACCTTATTACAGTACAATTGATATAGTTTGGTAAATGTCAAACTTATTGAACATCTGAAGAGAACTTTCTTATTCTAAAGCTTGTGCAGTGTTGAGAAATGAAATGAAAACTACTTCTTAAAACTGATTTATTTTAGAGCATTTGTAAAATTGTAATTGATTATAACTTTGAAATAAAATAGATCAGTATTGAAAGGTTTTTATTTAGTATCCAATAAGGCACATCAAAAGTGATTATATTGAGTGTTTTCAATGAACACCTTCCTTCTTCGTTTTTTCTTCTTTCCTCGTTATTCTTTCCTTACATTTCACATTTATTCATCACCCTAGGCAGAAAATTGTAGGGGAAAGGCAGTGTTGCGGGGTCGGTACACCAAACTCAAACTCAAACTCTGATTCCTATATATTTCTACTGTCCGACTTTGACTCCTCCATAAATGTCTAAAGTATATTAATTAGTAATAATAACAAATTTACTGCAGTAAAATGCTCAAATACGAATTACCTTTATGGGAAGCTTCTTTGACATTGTGAATTTATATTTAGATAAATTTGTCAATAGAAATTATAAATATTGGTATTGAGGAATTTAAAAAAGTATAAAATTAAAATGAAATATTTACAATACTTTAATAATATCATAAGTTTTTATTTTGAAGCTGGAGTCAGAGGTGGTTCATTTTTACCGACAATGACTCCACAACCCTGGGGGAAGGAGCTGACGAAAACCCCCTGATTTTATGGGCTTGTGTTTAACCAATGATTTATTAGCACAATAACCCCCCTCTTCCCCCCCAGAAAAATTATTAATATTAAATACCCAAGAAGCTATTTTGAATTCTGGTGACTTAGAGAAACTATTTAAATAATGTGAGTTTTGTAAAAATAAAAATTTTCATTTGTACTAGGTAGCTACATTATTATATTACTAAATGTATACACTATTCTTTGATCCATAAATAAAGGCTGAAGAAACTTTAAAACACGTTAAAAAAAAGAATAGTTTTATTTAGAACTCTAATCTAACGGAAGGTTTATAAATTAGCTAATTACAGTTTTTAAATGTGTTTAAAATTTTCTAAATTTCACAAAAATTAAAGTTTGTAAGATTTTATTTTTTCATGATATTATTTGTACCTGGCCAGAATTTGAATCTCGACCTCATCACGGACAAACCAAACAATTGTGATATTAAACCTGTGTGCTTGATTTAATTGTTATAAATTGCGTATATAATGAGTGTACAAATGTGACTGACGTGTCTCAAAATAGAATCAATGAGTTCAGTGGGTATTTTGTAAGTAAATAATGTTAGCGGTGCCACTCGTCTATGAGGAAGACTGCTTTGTCAAACTAAGTCACTAAGCAACTGTCAGAGTTGAGTAAGCAAAAGGAATCTAAACAGTGATATGTTTATCATTTTAACCACTTTAACTACTTTTGGAATTTTGCACCTTCCTATAGTTATTATAATCCCTTTAAAATGTAAATATAAAGCTATAACCTTACCAAACATTATGACCCCACTCGAAACATGCCACGGCCCCGAATAGGGTTGCAACCCCAAGGTTAGAAACTACTGGGCTAATCAACACGCTAAGGCAAACTGGAGTGTTTTAGAGGTCTCAACTATAATAGCATTGAGCTATTAATAGTGAATTAATTATTAATTTCAAACAAGAATAATTAATTTTATTTTTATTTTTATATAGCACTACGTCTTACTACCCTTTCGGGTTATACGCTTAAGTACTAATTATGTTAATGGATTAGGAATTGGGAAAGTTGAATTAGAGGAAGTGAACCCGCATTTTTATGGAGGGAGAATGGAAAACCATTTTGGAAAAACCACCCCCAGTTCACCCAACCGAGATTCGAATCTCGATCTCCCCGTCCTCGGCAGTCAAGCTCAACATGACTAGCGCGTTAGCTAACTACGCCACCGAGGCAGGTAATAATTAATACTTAGGTTAGGCACACTGGGGGTGATTTCTCCTAAACAGTTTCCCTCTTCTCTTCCCAGGCAAACAAAAATATATTTAATCAAGATTCTACCTGCCCCACAAATTTAATTAAATGTTGTTATCCTGGACAGGTAATAGGATTAAGCTAAAATAATAATTTAAAAACTAGGATTATGAAGGTTTGTTGTATAAGTTATCAAGAGGTCTTGATGGTCTCAAAGACGAAAATTTGGGTAAAGCCTCGTCAAAGGTTGGAAAACACTCGGCTGATCAGTTTTTATAGCTTTGTTAGTTCAAATCCCAGCCAAATCAATTTTTATTTAAGTCTTCACTATATGGAAAATTGGATTTTCAGGACACTTGAGAAGCTCCTTTTCGTTCCTGGGGATTATAACGTGTAAATTTGAAAATTCCGGGTAACAATAATTTTAAAGTCTAACAAACTTTTCTTTTGTATTAACTAAGCTAATGGTTTTAGGGATTAGGAAGATTTATATTTATATGAAAAGTACACCCATTTGCGTGGAAGGAGAGTAGAAAACCACTCTCGGTACACCCAACCATGATTCAAACCTCGAGCTTCTCGTCATTGTTAGTCTAGTCTACTGCGAGAGTAGCGCGTTAGACCACGCGGCCACCGAATGAAGTAACCAGCTTTTTGATTGTATAGTTAGGATTGAGATTAAATTGGAAGAGAAATCTGTTGATTTAACTAGTTGTAATGAATAGGATACTAAAGCGTGATAAATTGTTGATGGTGGTTGGTGTCTATTTATGAGGTTACTCTTTATTTAGTGCAAAAAAAAAGTTTTATTTGTTCCAAACCGATCTTAGTGGGGGAAATATTCAGACACCATGATTATCACCAACATTTTAACGTCTCTTCCTGAAACTTCCTTACCATCGTTTTATACCAGTGTTGGTAGATATGTACGCGCGCATATAAATGAAAGCACCAAAGGCAGTGAATTCTACTTACTGAGCTATTTAAAAAANAAAAAAAAAAAAAAAAACAGACAGGGAGTCGTGGCATTACAGAAACCATATTCTGATAAATACTAAGTTCTCAGAAAGAATGAAGTTGCTTTGGTGAGTTAAGCTTCCCTTCATTATAATCAATTACATGGAAAGTATCAGCGAATAAAAATCACTATAGTTTAAAATGTTTGCATTCATCCAAATAAAATATGATAGTAAAATGGAATAGCCAAATTATGATCAATACATTATTTGAAATTGTGGTTTAAAAATTATATATAAATCATTCTTTTGAATTAAGTAGACTTGTTAAAGTTTTCACGAACCACCCAACACTGCACTTGACATCTTTATGTTGGTACTACCTGATATACTGGATGTGGCAACACTGCGCAACACCCTCATAGGTTTTCTTTCTATGGTTATCAGGGATGGGGTAGTCACCCCTCCCCCTCCTACAAATAAAACAAAACTACCTTGACCGATCAGAATATAGCAGCATGTGTATTTATAGGGTCAATGTCAGCATTATTAAATATTCATGTTATTTTTATTACAAGATATACATTAATGGATGCTGATGAGTTTATCTGTTAACATGGTTTAGAAGTTATTTAGGGTAGTACACATTTTCATCGATGTAACACAGCCATGAATATTTAAGTGGATATTAGAAATACAGGTAGCTTATAGTTTTTAATACACTACATGTACAAGGGCAAACCCAGGGAATGTTGTTAGGGGGGCGCAGATGGTTTTCATAAGGCTCCTTCAAGTACAAATTTAATAATTTTATACAACCAAGATTTTAATTGATAATAATAATCATCTTGCTAATTCATTAAAATAATTTTAAATAATATTCATTATGATAGTAAAAAGAGGACTTGTAAGGAAAAACAACACAATTTTGATTAACAAATTTGTAATTTTAATATACGACCTAAGCATTGAAAAGAAGATTAGGAGTGCAAGGTCTACAGACGTACCAGAAAATTTATATTCTCTTTTCAATTGTTTAATTTAAAATAGCCATTAGATGCCATTTTTCCTTATTTAAAAAAAACAACAATAAATGTAATAAAAATGTACATGGCCATAAAATGTTTTGGTGTTAATAGAAAAAATATATTTATTTTAATACAAATACTTGGTTATCATGCTAAACTTAATAATATAATAATTAATGGAAAAATTTATTTTCAAACCACATGCTGTTTTTGCACATTAGAGCCAATTTGAAGAAGCTATTGGTTAGCTTTGATAGAGTTATGAGGTTATTATAACACATTGCGATTCAAAGTCTAATTCATATAGTCATAAAATAGTACGAGGAACCTTATCTAACAGTTATTATAAAAAATTACTAAAACTACTTTCATATGGTCACACATCAAGATCATGTGATCTGCAGCCGTCTCTTTTTATGGACATTATCGCCAGGTACTGGAACCAATAAAATATTATTAATAAAATGGTAAATCGACACCTTAGCTCAGTCTGTCTGTCTAATGAGCTAAGGGACCCGGGTTTGATACCTGGCAAGGCCGAAAAATTTTTCACTGGTGAAATTTGGGTTTCCCGTTTCACAATGATGAATTAATGGCCGGGAACTGGATGTTCTGTTCATTCTACCTTGAATGATTTTATATATATATATTCATTCATTCAAGGTAGAACCAAAGCTAGGCTTACTTTTTATAAATAAATAAAATAAAAATAATAGCCTAAGAATGTCATAATAAAATAAAAATAATAGCCTGAGAATGTCACATGAAGGACCTTTAGAAAATACAAACAATTTTTTTTGAAGTTATACTTCTTTAGGCGCGTTATGAAAAAATGATGAGAGTGAAATTTTAAGATGCGCGCGCATCACTGTAACACAAAAGTAACAGGTTGAAGTTAAACCGCTCACTAAGTCTCGAAAAAAAAAAGCTACCAACAAAATAGAAATAGAACCTCTGTTAGTCGCGCATGTTGGTACGCTCATAGAGAAATGTATACTATGTTATTCCTTTCTCTATGGTACGCTTGTCGCCTCTGATCACTGTTTTCATATATATAATATTTATCCACATGTTTCTAGTTTCTACATTCACAACACGTGTTTTAGTTTCATACAAGTGCGAATTATATATGTGCTAATAAATTATATTCAGTAGTGATTTAAATTGAATATTTTGATTAATATTATTTACTATTCGTAAATATTAGTGAAAAAAATTGTGCTTATAGACTTTTTCAAGTGCTCCAATATAATTGAGGTTAACTATCCGTATGTATTATTTATTGATATAAATTAAAATATTATTATTTAACATAATTAATACTAAATATTATTAAATTATTATTGTTAAATATTTATTATTGGTTATTTAATATTTACAAAATAAAGAAATAAAATTAATAAAACATTTAATAAAAAATTTGTGATAAAAATTTAAATCGAACATCAAATTAAAATATTAATTTTTAATATTTATTATTAAATTGAATAAATAATAAATATTTATAAAAATAAATGAACAAATTTAATGAAAACTTTTTGATAAAAATGAAAAGTGAATATTAAATTAAGAAAATAATAAATATTTTAAAAATTAATAAACTTAAATTCAATTTTTGAATTTATTATTAAATTTATTCATTTACTTTTAAAATATTAAATAATCAATAATAAATATTTAAAATTAAGAATCTTATAATATTTAGTACAAATTATGTCATATATTTATTATTTTCTAAATTTTATTTTTAATAATTATATACACATACATATATATACATATATACACATACATATATATACAAACATATGTAGTAAAATGTTATCAATATTGACAGAAAAAAAAATGGGTGTGTGTACTTATGTACGCGCGTGAGAAGTTATACTTCTTTGGCATCATTAAATAAACTAAAAGAATCTTAGATTGAGGAATAAGATTTATTGTAGATAATTAGATATTAGAAATTAATAATAAATATTTAAAATTGAAAATTAATAATTTTATAATATATATATATAATTATTAAAAATAAAATTTAGAAAATAATAAATATATATGACATAATTTGTACTAAATATTATAAGATTCTTAATTTTAAATATTTATTATTGATTATATATATACATATAGTAGAATGTTATAAATGTTGACTTTTGATGTCGATATTGATTAGCAAAAAAAAAAATTTGTATTTTCTAAACGTCCATCATGTGACATTCTCAGGCTATTATTTTGATTTGATTTATTTATTTGGAGTATTTAATGTGCACTTTCTGAACTGATTAACTATCTTTGCACATGAGAAATTCTATAAGCAAAAGGGCCTACCAATTTTGTCGAGAGAGGTATTTTCACCTACCTTACAGGGTTATTTTCATATGTCCACAATGGACATGAGACCAACGGCTTCGCTTCCCCTCCGAAGTAAATTGTGTTACAGATGTTTATCGCTCAAGAAAAATCTGTCGACCCCGATTGGGTTTGATAATATTTAGCACCGCGTCTTACTACCCGTTCGGGTTATACGCGATTGGGTTTGAACCCACAATCATCGTGTCCAGAGGCAAGCACTTTATACCCCAAGACCACCGAGGGTGACTCTTAGACCATTAAATGAATGAATACATTGACAGTCAGAACCTTTCTCAATGGTGTCGGTCCTAATCAGATAAATATACCTGTGGCTGTCTCTCCGACTTGGAACTCGTTGCCGGTTCTGAGCTGCCGCACCGTTGCAGCAACTGTCGACGCCTCAAGGATCACACCTGAATGAGCTTGGGCTGGGTTCACATTGTGGTTGGTGTGTTGCTGTTTGCCTTTTTCCCCTGTGATCTTCTTGCCAGTCACCTGGTAGCTTGGAGAACTAAGGATGGGAAAAATAGAGAAAATTATCTACGTGTGAATGTGATCACAAAGTTGCAGGGCTTGGTGAATGGAGTATGTTAGTATAATAAGGGAGTTTCTGTGTGAATTTGGTCGTATACTGAGAAGTCTTGCATTAATGTTCTGTTAGATAATTTAGAATGCACACATCCTCTATGATTATTGGAAATATGTGTGAATGTAGCCTTATTTAATAATAATAATAATAATAATAATAATAGCAACGCGTCTAACTACCTGTTCAGGTTATACGCTTTAAGTACTAATTACGCTAATGGATTAGGAAATGGGAAGGTTGAATTAGAGGAAGTGAACCCGCATTTGCGTGGAGGTGACCGAGATTCGAACCTCGATCTCCCCGTCCTCAGCAGTCGAACTCAACACGACTAGCGCGTTAGCCAACTACGCCACCGAGGCGGGTTGTAGCCCTATTTAAACCAGCGGTGGTCGAAAGGGTGTTGAAAGCAAATTTCCCATTACCACCCAGTCTTACAATCACCACCCCTCAAAAAAGTTAGGCCAACTAAAATGTATGTACCGCCTGCGGACAAGAGACAAACATAGGAACAAGGCCATATTTAAAGAGGGGAAGGGATTACGGGATAAAATCCCCTGAAGCTATTGATTTAAGTCAGGGTAGTGCTATCATTTTTCATTCCAAGGGCCAAATTTGATGAACAGTTTGCACTGAGGGCCGAAGATGTATTTAGTAATTCCATCAACCTAATATAGAACTACAAGCAACACTTAATAAACAATTACTTTAATACCAGTACTTGTATATTAATTTTTGTATTTTTGGTTAGTAAAGTTTTTCAAATTTTGGTCTCAATAAAGTTTATTAACCCCCCTAAATGCATTATGAAATATGCATGCACTCATTTTACAAAACAACTTAGCCTTTATATATATTTATATATATATATATATATTTATATATATATATATTTATATATATATATATATTTATATATATATATATTAAACAAATAAACAAATAAATGCATAATAAAATGCAATCATGACCTTTATTTAAAAAAATGTTTTAGCACTATGTTTTACTACCCGTTCAGGTTATACCCTTAAGTACTCATTACGCTAATGGTTTAAGGATGAGGAAGGTTAAATTTATGGGAAGTACACCCGAATTTGCGTGGAGAGATAATGTAAAACCATATTATATAGATCAATGGGGGTTGCTTGATCTTAGAATAATCTTTACAAAGAGTGATTCTTTAATCTCGATTAATCAATTCTTTAGATGACTCAAAGATCTCAATTTGATTCATTAATCGATTATTTTTCTGGTTATTTCAGAAAGATTGAGTCCTATAATCGAAAGGAGACAAACCATAAAGAAAAATCAATTTAGTTCAAAGGAATTATTTTTTTAACTAGAAACATTTCAAAGAAAATGATTGTTCGAGGCAGTGGCGGAGACCAGACCTGAACGTGCAGGGGTCAGGTGTAAAAGTACTCCTGTTTTTCAAGGACAATATTCATCTTCCCACGAATCACAGCATAATCCAATACTAATAATAGTATATTCTGAAAATTGAAAAATGACATCTGGGCATGGGAATCGAAACCGGGACTTTTGGCTTAGTACACTAATGCCCCACTGAGCTATCCGGGAATCATTCACTAATAATATTAACCTTTTCTGTCGTCATTTTCATTTCCCTTCTTATCTTGAGTTGTTTCCCTAGAAAAATTATACAGGTTGACTTGAAAAGATTTGTATTAAAAACAATATGGTGATGAAAACTATCAAGTGGTTTGGCATGAAGTTAAAGTATGGAGTTAAACGTACCAAATTAGTTATAAGTTTTTTGAAAAAAGTTTTAGTCTTTTTAAACAAGTTTTTTTAGAGGATGTTTAAAATAATTTTCTTTGGACCAAGGCTAGGCTTACTTTTTTATATTTTCAAAGTTAGTAACTAGTTTAAAAAATGTTAAACCCCAAATTCACAATTACTAGTATTCAAAAAACTTTTAAAATAGCTTTTATATATAATGTAGTTGAGCTACATATAGTGTAGTATAGTTATATATAGTATATTGGCTAATTTGATTTAAATGATTATTTTTTAAACACTAAATAAAACACATTTTGGATTAAATTACTAACCTATTATAGTTGTTCAGTATAGTTATGATGTCGGGAAAATTGCGCCCTCGCACGAATCATCATACTAATGGGTGGGAAAAGTGCACCCACAAGACCTTGTTTGTCTCAGGGGGGAGAGGGGGGTATTTAAAATCGACTCATCGCACATCATGAGGTCTTGAGGTCAAAGTACATCGACTCATCGCACCTCTCTCTCTTTGTCTGTTGTTTAGGTTAGGTTAGGTAATTAAATAAAAATTAGTATGTATCTGTAAGCATTTGATGTGAACGTATAGATTGAATTTACCAAACTAATTATTGACAACCTTTTACTCCATTTTTTGAATCTAGGCTAGACTCTTCAAACATTTTGTTAGGTCCTTGGACGTACTTGTTTTGTGAGTGTGTAAAACAGTGGGTGAGGGATACTTTTCCCAACTAATGGTGTGATGATTGATAGGAGGGTGCAATTTCCCCCTTTATTCTGGCAAAGCGCGATTATCCCTAATCCACGGTTATAGACTCATCTAAATATAATATATTTTAAAATTGGTGGACACGGGAATCGAACCTGGGACCTTTCTTATTTAGAACGCCAATGCCCTTACCACTGAGCTATTCAGGAATCTTTTCGTACATAACGCCTTACCGAGTCAAATATCTTAAATCGATCACCCATATATAACTGACGATTTTCGCACGTCCATTACAGACTCTGCCTTAAAATATGAGTGAAGAATGAACCCGGACACGGGACGGTACCTGTATAGCTCAATGACGTACAATGCCAAAGGTCCCGTGTTCCACTCCCGTGTCGTTTCTTAATTTAATGAATAGAATACATTTAGTTGATTAGAGTTGATTAAAGATTATTTGAAACAGATTTTCAAAAATGGCCAACGCACATTAGTAACATATCATTCAATCCATAAAGATCGACCTCGGTTGTATTGGGGTAAAGTACCCGCCTCAAGGGCCCGATGTTCGTGCGTTCAAACCCAGCCGGGGTCGACGGAATTTTCTTGCGCGACAAAAATCTGTAGCCCTTTGGAGGGGAAGTAAAAACCGTCGGTTCCCATTGCGATTGTGGTATGTAAAAGGACCCTGGAAGGTATCTGAAAATAACTTTCCCGGTAAAATTGGTAGACCCATTTCATTATCGCTCATAGAAATTCTTATGTGATGATATAATCAGTCGTTGCAGAAAGTGTACGCTAGAAATATCTCAAATAAATGAGAGAGAAAAAAATCTAATGAAGACTACCTAAAAGTGCATAACGATGAGACCCTGTGTCGCAGGTGTAATAACTACCAACAGTAAGTTACGCCTTATCCGTCTGTTGAGGGTAGGTTCTAGGTTATTATTATTATTAGCACCGCGTCTTACTACCCGTTCGGGTTATACGCACTGTGTAATGGTAGGGTGATTGTGAGATGAAATGGAGGACCTACAGTTTAATGTGGAATCCGAACCACGGTGGAGGCCTGGCATTCCTCTGATAAATCTGTGCCGGGACCGAGGATTGAACCCCGGCCGCCAGCACAGAAGTCTGACACCTTACCCCTAGACCGCCAGGTCACCGGTTCTAAGTTAAAAATAAACAGATCATTACTCTAAGGTTAGAAATATAACTGAATAAATTGTGTCACAAATCATTATAGAGCCTCTATTTGAGATAAATTACAGGAAACAAAAAAAATATAAAAATGAAGGTTGTTGTGTTCTTTTTTCTTTTTTTTTTGTCACGAGGTAGAATATAAATAGCCACGCTGTCGCCAATAATATAGGGTGTAGGCCACCAGCTCGTCTGTTGACGTCAACCGGTTGCTTGGGTAGTCGGGCGTATGATTTATTAACAAGGGTAAGAATATCTTTGATTCGCGAAAGAGCTCGGAGACAACATTTTCTCCGACACAGTTTCAAATACGTGTCCAGAAACAAAACCTCGCGTTATTTGCATGCTGTGAAATATTTTTTTTCCTTAACTAAATAACATATAGTTTGAACTCTCGTAAAGTTACGAAGCTGCAATGTGTCTGATACATAATTTATCTCTCCTTTCCTAATGGCGGTTAAGATTGTATAGTCGTAATATTTAGAACAGTTATCCTTGAAATATTTTGAGCCACCTCCCCATGAGTTACATAAATTCATCCCCAGGGCCTACTACCCTAATATATTAAGGAAGATAATACAGTACAATTTAAAAACGTAACCTTTTTAGTGGAAAATGTATTCAAATTCTAATCAAAACATTTTATATTCTTTAAATTGAAAAACGATACCTGTACACGGGAATTGAACTGGGACCTTTGACTTTGTACACCAATGATCGTATCGTGCCCAGGGTCATTCTTCACTCGTATTTTAAGACAGAATCTGTGATAGACTTGGGTAAGTCGTCGGCTACATGTGAGTGATCAATTAAGATCAAGATCACGATCTATCGGATAACGCAACCACCTTCGATTCTGTGCACGGGACGACTCCTGGATATCTCAGTGGTCAGAGCATTGGCGTACTAATCCGAAGATCCCGGGTTCTATTCCCGTGCCCAAGTGTATTTTTTTTTCAATTAAAAGACTATGCTACTTAGATACGACTAAGACAGTAACTAACAAATATTATTATTATTATTATTATTATTAGCACCGCGTCTTACTACCCGTTCGGGTTATACGCACTTACGCTAATGTGTAATGGTTTAGGGTGATTGTGAGATGAAATGAAGGACCTACAGTTCAACGTGGAATCCGAACCACGGTGGAGGCCTGGCATTCCACACATTCACAAAATTAACAAATAAAATAACTTACTAATTTAAGACATAAAACCTATTAATTTTGTTAATTCAAGAAAATTTGTTTAATTTAAACACATGTTTCAGTTTTTAAATGTTCGATAGTTAAAAAATAAGTCTCTTAAATACTTGATTTAGCAACTAAACTAGTCTGACTCTGTAGCGTGTCTGTCTACTGAGTTAAAAGTCCCGACCTCGATTCCTGGCATGGTCGAAACTTTATCAATAATGAAAATACGCGTTAACCCCTCTCACATTGATAAATTAACGGCTGGGGACTGGATGGTGTACCTGTCCTAGTTGTAAGATAGGTTATAAAGCATATAAAGCTACGACAAGCCTAGCCAGCCGGTAGTGGAAAATATATGTCTTGAATAAAAAAAACTGACCACAGGCTGTAAACAGTGATGGATGTAAAAAGTAAGTAAACTCTGGTTTTACTTAAAAAAAAACCACTTCAATTCACCAACCGTCCGCTTGGCTGCGTAAGTAGTCCATTTTCTGCTGACGCAACGCGTACCCTAAACAAAACCATGTGCCACAAACAAACAAGAAAAGCTTTCTATAGTATTTTAAAAAGGTTTGCAGACCACTGCAAAGTAAATAGTTTCTCTTGATAGGCTGGCTGCATACTGTGGGGGAGACTAGAAAACTTGCTTTCTCACTTCAGGAGAAAGAGTTTAATTCCTTCTTCGCGTCTCACTAAGCATATATATTTTTTATACAATAATATTTTTAGAACGAGGGAGACTGAATTTAGAACAAGTGTAGCCGTATTCGAGTGGAGGGAAAGTGGAAAACGTTTAGAGAAAACTACCCTCAGTACACCCGATCGGGTTTCGAAGCCAGATCGCCCCAGTTATCGGCGGCCTTGCCTATTGCGAGAGTGACGCCTTATACCAATGTTTCTCAAATTGTAGTCCACGATACCCTATTTAATTGGTCCGCAGGATTCCATGAAGTTAAGTAATGATAATGAATTAAATAATATAATATACGAAAATTTGAAATGCCAAAGATTAAATATTAAATACTAGCAATTCCGCACGGCGTTACCCGTGACCCACCAAAAATTTGTTAAAAATAGCCTAGTTAAAAAGATAAATAAAAATTTAAAAATCCGGCTTCGAGGTGCATTCGGAACCCCTTCCATTCAGCTATGTTAAAAATCTCATATATCTGCGTGCCGTAGTTTTGGCTGGGAATCACACACACACACACACACATACAAACACACAAACACTTCCTTTTATTAATATTGAATCTCGCTAAACACAAGTCGCGTGGAAAAGGAAGTTTGTACCAACCTAAAGACAACAAATCTGAATAATTATTAATAAAAAATAACTAAATTTATAATATTAAAAATAAACCATTTTTACTTACTTATTTCATGATTATGATTATTTTTATGATTTTATTTTCAACATTTAATTTGTTAAATTAATTTTTATCCTGTATTTATGGTCCTAAAATAGAATTGCCTAGGAAATAATGTTCTTATCATTTTCAACCATCTCTTACCCTTCCCCCCCAGATCACCGGTGGTCCCCAAAGCGCGCATGGTTTCCATCACAAAAAACTTTGAGAAACACCGCCTTAAACCATTCGACCACCGAAGCTTGACTCCGTCTATTAATGCCGCCTGCTTACGTGATTATAAAACCATAACGACCACCTAAATCACTGACCAGAATATTACAGACAGAATCTGTTCCGGTGGCCGTATGGTCTAAGGCGTCACTCTCATGTTGGACTAGACTGCCGATGAAGGGGAGATTCGGGGTTTGATCCCAGTTGAATGCACTAAGGGTGATTTTCCCCTGAATGGTTTAACCCACTCTCCCTCCACGCAAACGCGGGAGCAATTCCTTTAAATTAAACCTTCTTTATTCCCTAAAACATTAGTGTAATTAGTACATGGACGTATTATCCGAACAAGTTGTAAGACGCGGTCGGTGCTAAAAAGAAAAGATCCAATATACCGTATTTTATTTTAACTGGTCTAGGGGTAAGGGTTCAGACTTCTGTGCTGGAGGCCGGGGTTCAATCCTCGGTCCCGGCACAGATTTATCTGATTACCAAACCCTTCCTTCACCTCTGACACGACGTGTATTAATCACAACTTGTGAATGTGTGGGAATGCCAGACCTCCACCGTGGTTCGGATCCCACGTTAAACTGTAGGTCCTCCATTTCATCTCACACTCACCCTACCATTACACATGAGCGTAAGTGCGTATAACCCGAACGATTAGTAAGACGTGGTGTTATTATTAATAATAATAATAATAATAATAATAATAATAATAATAACTGTGAGCATCAGTGCAATTTGAAATATCTTGCAGTAAGTCAGAACAATAACATTATTATTTATTGTGGCTATGTGAGATTATTAAAAATCTTCTCTTTTTTTAAGTTAATATCTATATCTATCCTTTCAATATATATATATATATATGGTGGAACAACTTTTGAAGAGCCAAGTCACAAGGGGCTGGTCGTAAAACGTAGTTTATATGAAATCAACAAATCTTTATTGTTCTATATTGTAGTTGTTGGACTATTTAATATGTTTTTATTATTTATATATATATATTTTTTAGCACATCTCACTAGTACTTAAACTTCTTTTTTAGATTGTACCCCTTGGTCATGATTAAAAATATAATGTACCCCCACGATAAATTATTATTATTATTATTATTATTATTATTATTATTATTATGATTAGCACCGTGTCTTACTACCCGTTCGGGTTATACGCTCTAAGTACTAATTACGTTAATGGCTTTAGGAATCGGGAAGGTTGAATTCGAGGAAGTGAACCCGCATTTGCGTGGAGGGAGAGTGGAAAACCATTTAGGAAAAACCTCCCCCAGTCCACCCGACCGAGATTCGAACCTCAATCTCCCCGTCCTCAGCAGTCGAGCTCAACACCACACACAAAAAATTACAGTAGCGTCACTGCGAAGAATAAGTAAATGTAAATGATCCAATCTGTTTTCATTTCTACTTTTCATTAATAATAATTGTCCTACATTTGAGGTGTTTGTGTGTGTGTGAGTGTGTGTGTTTGGTGATAGAGTAGCGACGGCTCTGACGTAGCGCTATGACGTAGTTCCGGCACTCTTGTGACCTGATAGCACGCTCATGTCGACCCTACACGAGCGCCTCGGAACTGAGCCAGTGGCGTGCGTCACGGCGGAGAAAGGGGTGTACACTAGCTCACCCTCCCGCCACGGGACAGGGCTGTAAAATGTAACAGAACTTTACCTTTTTATATTTTTTAACACATCTTACTACATTTTAGAATTAAACATTTATGTACTAATTTTTTTAATGGTTTTAAAAGATTAGGAAGGTTATATATAGTGGAAGTGTACCCACATTTATGTGGGAAAACATTTTTTGGGAAGAAAAAAATTCTCAGTACATCCGACCGAGATTTGAACCTCGATATTTCGGTCATCGGCGGTCTAATCTACTACGTGAGTAGCTCCTTAGACCATGCGGCCACCGAAGCTGGTGTATTATGTATTTGACTCCCGCTTTAAAAGAAGAGGTAAATTTCTTTACGTTTGGTTTTACTAAAAATTAGGGGTGTGCGGGATGTCATTTTTTTTACTTCGAGTTGCTTTTGAATTAAAACATACTAGTTTTTATTTTCAAGTTAGAGTAGCCTAGTTCAATGGATTATCAATCTCAGATTCTATAATTCGTACTTATGGGAATTATTATTTCCAATCGTTTAGTACAGTGGCACCCGCAGAGGGGCTCAGGAGGGCAATTGCCCCCCCCCCCCCCCCCCCCCC
>CABFVZ010000269.1:78015-145123 GCA_902151445.1 Timema monikensis | reverse complement strand
TAGTTGGCTAACGCGCTTGTCGTGTTTAGCCCGACTGTTGAGGACGGGGAGATCGAGGTTCGAATCTCGGTCGGGTGAACTGGGGGTGGTTTTTCCTAAATGGTTTTCCACTCTACCTCCATGCAAATGCGGGTTCACTTCCTCTAATTCAACCTTCCCAATTCCTAATCCAATAGCGTAATTAGTACTTAAAGCGTATAACCCGAACGGGTAGTAAGACGCGGTGCTAAATATATTTTTTTTTTTCAACCGCGCATCTTACTATCTGTCTAGGTTACTCGCATAGATGATAATTACTCTAATGCGGTCGGTAGTGATGAAGAAGGAAGAATTTTAGAGGCAATCTATTAGCATTTGCGTGGAAGGAGAGTGGGAAACCATTTAGGAAAAACCACCCTCCATAGATCCGAGAGGAATTCGAACTTAAATTTCCCCCTCATCTGCAATCTATTCAAATGCGAGAATAGCGCTGGACCAGGCCTGAGCAATCTTTTATTGGATGAAGTACTTCATTGAGATATTGAGGCCGACCAATAAAAACGAATTTTCAGAAGACGTAATTTATTATTTAAAAAAATATATCATATTCTCAACATAAAAAGTAAGTCAATATTTTATATAAAAAAGTTATTTTCCAACAAAACACAACTTAATGATATTCTTTAAATTAAAAATAAACAACTGGACAAGGGAATAAATCCCGGGTTTGAGTCCCATGTCAAGGTGTCAGTTTTTAATTTAAAGAGTATAATATTTAGATGTGGTTTTAACCTTGATTAACGAACATAATAGCTTGGCTATATAATCCATCAGAACTTAATAAAATGATTTTTTTTTTACAAATCTTTATCATTTCTTTAATGTCAGGTGTAAATTTAGTTATTGAGATTCTTAAAACTGCTCGTAAATCTCCAGCGGGTGTTTTTAATCTACAGTGGCGAGAAATATATATATAAGCTATTTATTTATGTATATAAATATAATATATTATTTATTATTATTATTATTTATATTATATAAGTTATTCATACATAATATATTATTATACATAATTATATATTATTATATAATAATACTTCAAAAAGTATATTATTTATATATTATTTTTTAATATTTAAGGTGCACTTTCTAAATCGACTGATTATATCAGCACACGACTTTTAAACTAACTTAAATATACAGTAGAACAGACACAACATCAAGCCCCAGGCCGTTAATTCATCACTGTGTAAGGGAAATTCCACATTTCATCAAGGACAAATATTTCAGCCATTCCAGGAATCGAATTCGGAACCCTTAGCTCAATAGACAGACACGCACGCTACTCACTGAACTAGGTGTCGGACTTGACGAGGGTTACAAAACTACACTACTAATCAAACTTTCGGGGTAACTCTACCATGAAAATATTATGCTCCGCCCCCTTTGTAGATTTATTCCACTCTCCTCTGATTTGAATAAGAAAAGTCCTTAGGTCAGACTCCAAAAAATTTATAAGGAGAAGCATCCTATTATCAAAATTAACAAGGAAAAAGAGGGTGACCTGGTGGTCTAGGGGTAAGGTGTCAGACTTCTGTGCTGGCGGCCGGGGTTCAATCCCTGGTCCCGGCACAGATTTATCTGATTACCAAACCCTTCCTCCACCTCTGACAAGACATCTTGTGAATGTGGGGAATGCCAGGCCTCCACCGTGGTTCGGATTCCACGTTAAACTGTAGGTCCTTCATTTCATCTCACAATCACCCTATCATTACACATTAGCGTAAGTGCGTATAACCCGAATGGGTAGTAAGACGCGGTGCTAATAATTATATTATTATAACAAGGAAAAACGATTCAAAATAAATTATAAATAGAATCTATTTTTTTTAATCGTGTAAGGACGTCTTTAAATATCTTCTAAGGTCATCCCAATTTCAAAATTTTAACCGGAAGATTCTCACTCCAAACATTTTTTAAAGGTAAAGATAACTTTCAAAAAAATGTCGGTAGAATATTGCTTCAAATAGTTTCTAGGAACATTTAATTTCTTAAAATTAAATAAATAATGTAAGAGTTTAATTTTTCAAATGTCTCCAGGCTATTAGTTTGGGTTTATTTTAATTTTGTTTACGTACCCTAAGCCTACGAAAATAATATCTGCAAAATTAGCTTTAATTTTGTTTAACTACAGTAGGCCTTCTTAAAGATAATAGGTAAGATTAGGTTAGGTTATATTAGTTTAAGTTTTTTTAAATATAGGTTGGCTTTTGTGGTGATATAATCATTCTATTCAGAAAGTGCACGTTAAATACCACAAATAAATAAACATAAGTTGGTTGGTTTCTTTATTAACTTACGTATTTATTTAACTTTATTAGTCTGTTTAAAATTTGACCTTCCAAACAATATTTTTTCTTTTGTTTGGCTGCAAAAACATGACCAAATCGTATCCTGACGAGAATATTATTATTCTTATTTTTTAAATATTTGCTGTCAAAGAATAAAACTAATTTTTAAATACTAAAAAAACACATATTCAAATTAGATTTAAGTGTTTGGAACTACTAAAACAAATTACTACATTTTGGCAATGAATAGCTTATAAAAATAATATTAAACAATTTTGTTGTATCCGAGCAATAAAAAAAAAGAACACGCATCGGTGGACAGTTGGGCTGAACGTGAGTCTCGTCACCGATGACGGGGAGGTTGATAGTTCAAACCCCGGTTGCATGTACTGAAGGTATTTTTTACCTTCTTTAAATGATTTCCCACTCTACCTTAAAGCGAATGCGGGTACATTTAATCCAAATTATAACTTTTCTAATCAATGTCATCAAATGCTGATAACCCACTTCGGTGGCTGCATGGTCTAAGATGCTACTAGACTAGACTGCTCATGATGGGGAGATCGAGGTTCGAATCTCGGTCGGGTGTACTGAGGGTGATTTTTTCCAAAATTGTTTTACACTCTCCCTCCACGCAAATACGGGTACACTTCCTATAAATATGACCTTCCTAATCTTTAAAACTACTAGCGTAATTAGTAAATAAGCTTATAATCCGAAAGGATAGTAAGACGCGGTGCTAAATAAAAAATGCTGATAGCCAGTCAGTACGGGTTGCATGACGCGACGGAAAAATAAATGGGCAGAATATTTGTTTAAAACGCGAAACTCAATATTTATATTACAAATTATTTACCGCAATCTTAGTTCGGGAAACCAAATACGTTTTCAAGAGTTGTATGTTCAAGTACAAGTATAATATTGACGTTTTAAAACAAGGGGGTAGGGTGTCAAATACAAAAATAAAAAGTGTTTGAATTCTTAACTCGATAAAGAAAAATAACCACATTTATGATAACAATTTGTTCCTGTTGAAATATTACAGTGTCTATCTATATTCTCATATCCTCTCTATGTCATTTTCCCAAAAATCATCAGACATGCAAACACACTTGCCTTTTAACGACAGCCATCTTGCAGTTTCGCCGGTTCGGTATAGCACACGCAAAATAATAATGATTTCAGGTGAATCCCGTAAACACAAGACACACGAACAGTTTCAAAAAACATGCGTGTTTCATCATCATTTTATTACCTTGTTGGGAGATTAGAAAACTGGTTCGTCACCAACAATTGAATCTCACGCATTTCACGAGCTTTGAAAAAACAAAAAAAAAGGCAAACGAAACGACAGGATGCGCGCTTTAAAAAAAAAACCGCCAGATAGTAGTAGCACTTCTTTGCATTTATTATTATTATTAGCAAAATAAAAACATTCTAACACAATTTTTTTTTTTCACATTAAAACTCAATGGCTTCCGGAAAGGATGTCAAAAAGTAGTGGGAGAACTATGTAGAGAGGAAACAAAAAATAGATATATGATGATGCTAAATTTGGAATGTAGAATAAAAATAATATTCCCCTGTAGCCGTATTCTTCGCCTCTTTTTATTTCGTATCACTTAGGCGCACGAGCCAAAGTCGACTGACGTCCGTTGGAGGTGCGCGCGCTTACGACCTCTCTTTCCCGGGCAAACGAAACAAGTGAACTACCCAGCGCGCGCACTAACCACAAAACCCGGCCAGTTATGACAGAGCTACCAACCGTAGGCGTTACTTACTGATAATCTATTAATAAATAGACATCAATTCGATTTACCTGCATTGATTATTCTAAAATGTATTATTCTTAGGTCCTATTAACATAATATTACTACAGCTACTAGACATTATTGGTTATATTTCTCTAGCCACAATAGCGTTACAATCCAGAGTTTTAGTGCCGCACTGAAATATAAAAGGTTGGCAGTTTTGTTGCTTATAAAGGTTGTGGCCAAATAATCGATGCTCGCGGCAAAGCAATCACGCGCATGCGCTGTGGATGCTGATGGTAGCTTCGCGTGCTACTGCTGGAAGATCATCTCGCTTTGTCAATCGAGGAAGTCATCAAAACTTCCTTTTCTACATTTTACTACCGACAATTTATTTTCCTAGAATAATTTATATTTTATTATTAGTAAAGCGAATACAAAACGTCCTAAATGGACTACTTTGTTAAATATATAGGACATGTTTATTTTCCTGCATAATCGTATCCACCCCAAATAATAAGCAAACATAGATCTGTTAACACTTAAGGTTGTAGCTAAGATGAAATTAAGTAAGCTAAGGGCACGGAAGGTGGTGATAATGCATGGGGGGGGGGAGGGTAAGGGGAGTTAATAGAGGAGGCGAACTTCATGTTCGATAACATTACAATGGGAAATATTCTAAGGATTAAAACATATTTGTGTGCCAGTAAGCATTCGTTGATAATAATAGTATTAATTAAGGTGGTTTGGTAGGGGACTTGAGAAAAGGCAAGTTTTTTTTTGTAGTTTTTATAACAAATCATTATTTGGCCAAAATAAATATATAGTTTAATTTTACTCGCATGATATCAACAGTTGTTGAATAGTTGTCATTAGCATAGCGGCATTATATGAGAAACTTTTTTTAAATCAGGAGAAAAACTTTTAATTAAATTCCAGAGAACCCTTAATAAATATTCAAGAAATGTCGAGGTCACCATGTGAAGGAAAACTCTATGTTTATATTGGAGAAATATTAGATTTATTTTGACCGAAAAAAAATGTTTAGTTATAAAAACAGCAAAAACACTGGCTTTTTCTCGCGTCTCCTACCATAGGCCTACCACCCTAAGGATCTAAAACACGTAAATAAAGTTGCTTTATTAAACAGATTATTGTGCTCCATAGTTTTCTAAAACTACTACGCAAGTCGTTACTGTCTTTATTGAAATCTTTGCAATCTCGAAAAGATAGGATCAGTGTTGATATCAAACTAAGTTTTGAAAAGCCAAGCTTACCTTTTGAAACCATGACTGAAAGACACAACATACGTACTTGTCGAAGCATTCTCAACTTTCGGTGCCAATTCATTTTTCATTATTTATTTCAGGGTATTCAATGGAGAACTATTATCATTAATGATTGTATGAAACACTTTCAACTAATAATATAATTACAAGGCATCCATATACTTTTATTAAACTATTTTTAATGAATAAGTCTAATCGTGATACTTTTTTTTAGTTTTTTCATTTTTAGCACCGCGTCTCACTAACCATTCGGGTTATACGCTTATATAATGATTACGTTACTGGTTTTAGGGATTGGGAAGGTTATATTTAGAGGAAGTGTGCCCGCATTTGCGTGGAGTGAGCGTGGGGGAAGAACCGGTTTGTATTATTATTATTATTATTATTATTATTAGCATCGCGTCTTACTAACCGTTCGGGTTATACGCACTTACGCTAATGTGTAATGGTAGGGTGATTGTGATATGAAATGGAGGACCTACAGTTTAACGTGAGATCCGAACCACGGGGGAGGCCTGACACTCCACACATTCACAAGTTGTGATTAATACCCGTCTTGTCAGAGGTGAAGGAAGGGTTTGGCAATCAGTTAAAACTGTGCCGGGACCGAGGATTGAATCCTGGACCCCAGCACAGAAGTCTGACACGTTACTCCTAGACCACCAGGTAACCCAACTTTACGTATTAACATGTGAAACAAATCTAGTTATTTTTCTAGCTGTCAGATGTGTCGTTCTTAAGGAAACTTAAGTACACACGTAATACCCCAGTTTTCCTAAGAATGGATATAATTATCTCTAACAGCTAGAAAAAGTTATTAGATCTAATTTCACGTGTTCGTGCGTCAATTCCTGTGATCTACAGCTGTCACTTTTGATAGACATTATCAATGTATAGGATATGTTACTAATTACAAGCTAACTCAACCTTACAAAAGTGACACCATAGTAGTTTTTTTTTTAAACAAACGTATCATTTAAAAATCGTCTACAACTTAGAGCCTTAGACTATGCTTTATTCTATAAAATGGTCTGTAGGAGTCTTCCTGCAAGGATGTAAATAAAAAAAGCCCGTGGTAGCATAGAGGGCGTTCAAGAATTACTTAAGCACCTCACGGGACAAGGGGGTTCGATCTTTGCTTGTTTTTGATTACAAAGGGGGTGAGGAGTCCAAAATGGTGCTTACGTAATACTTGAACGCCCCCATGTATATTTATAACAGGAAATAATAAAAGTATAATTTTTGAAAATTCAAATCAAGATTGTCCAGGTGAAAATAGTAGCGTGAGTATGTATACTCGTCATTGGAAGAGGGGAATTGTTATCAGAAGTTAAGCAAGAGGCCTTATCGTATTAACTGCTCATCTTCTGCCCTATATTTCCATTTCGCATATTGGTGTTTAAGTGTGATAGTGCTTGTAGTGCTGAGGTGTGTCAAGTCAAGATGCAACCCTCCTCGCAAAACAGCTTCAAATTCACCGAGTAGGCAACGTCGTTAATATAGATCATTTATTAATTCTTCAATCAAGACCATAAAATGGATATTCACCATAAATGTCAAGACCCACTGTAACTATAAACTTGGCAACATTGTCATCTAAACAATCAAATTAGTTTACTTATTAAAGTTTTGTCAGCCTCAAAACACTGTGGAACATTGTGAATGCTAAAACAAAATACAGATTTGTAAACATTTTAATGGTTCCTTATTTATACTGCAAGAAAGATTTCGATGCAGTAACATGCCTTACCAATTTTGTAAATCATCGTCACATCAAAAGCACTGCTCTGAAGATACTGATTCAGGTATTAATAAATTAATATATATATATATATAATATGCTAGAAAAATGTGTTTGACGACAAGTAGGAATGGACGTTGGTTGTAAAAGAATAATCGTATTAGACTTAAATGAGCAAATGTTATAGTTTTAAATGTTATTGGTAGTAAGTAGTCTTTATATTACTGGTAATGGTATATTTCCTTGGAGATGTTTTTATAATTCAGTTATTCATAATGTGTCTTGACTATATCTTCATATTTGTTGATTGAAAAGTACAGTAGAAAAAATACACAGCGAAAATAACGCGAATAATATAATAATACTGTCTGCAAACTACAATAATAATAATGCTTGTATAGCTCAATTTTATCTGTTTTATTCAATGACAAGAAGTTTATTTATTTAAATAATAGTGGATGATCTCTATATTATAATATTCCATGTTTTTAATTATAGAACTTTGATATAATTTTAATCTAATGGTTATTGAATATGACACGACCAATTTGAGCACACTATCTCACAGAAATCGATACGATTGTGTTTATATTTCCCCTCAGGTCCTTAATGATTGAAGTAATTAATAATTTGTATGTATTCGAGAGAATATTAAATTTGATTTATTTTTGTGATGTATAATTGTCCTCCATTAAAATTCAACAATAACAAAAGAATGGCGATCAAATACTGTTGCAAAACCAATTACATCCTTAATCACTTGTTAATGTACGGTCGGGTTTATGCTTTGTTAACATAATTATAATAATTATATCATCAATAAATCTAACATAGTAATAAGCACGGCAAAGTAAGACTTTAATATGAAAAACAAAAGTAAAAATTAATTTAGCTTTTTACAAAAAACTTAAAGAAAAGAGGAATCAAACAAGGGGGCTATTTTCCCCCTAAATCAGTTATATTCGTTTCAGTTTGTGACGATAGGATATAAATTTTTTAAATGTTTAATCTAATTTAAAAATATTTACTGTGAACTTACTGGACTGGTTACACAACTTACAAACTAACTTAACCACAGAACATACACAAGATCCGGTCCCAATGCCATTAATTCATCACTGCAAAAGGAAACGCACCAATTTCACCAATAATTGATTGCATTTTTTTTGCCAATGTTCAGGGTTCAAATTTTACTTGGGATGGTTTTCCACATATGATTCTCCTGATGATTTTCCCATTCTCTCTCTAAGATAATGTGGAGCAATTTATTTTTAGCTGACACTTAGATTAGACTTTTAGTAACCTTTGTGTTAAACGAACACGTAAATAAAAAAAAAGTAATTTAATCACGGCTCTGAAAAAAAGGAAATAAACTCTGAGCAAAAATATCAAAATTTCTTCTTCCATATTCCAAGTCTTGCTAACCATTCAGGTTAGCCGCATATTCAAATAAACAAGATTAAGAGATAAAGATGAAGATTGAATATTATTAAATCTGCTTATGTTTTCATTAATAAAAAGTGGGAAAACATTCAAGGAAAAACAACAATTGGGATTCGAAAACCGATATTACTGTCACCATCAAACCAGACAAGACAAGACTGATGCCTTGTCCACATGTTAATTGATGTGTGTTATTATTATTATTATTATTATTATTTAGGTATGTTATGGGTTATTTTAAACAATTAGCACGCGTCTTACTATCCGTTCGGGTTATATGCGTTAATAAATAAATGCCTGACTTAATCAAAGAGTTAGGTAGCATCTGGGGTCGAACCAAGGAATCTTGAGTCTCTAATAGACTTTGTTAACCCCTCAGCCGTGGGATGAGCAAGCGTCCAAACTATAAGTAATGTGTTCTGTGCTGGGGTCCGGGGTTAAATCCTCGGTCCCAGCTCTGATGTATCTGATCACAACTTGTGAATGTGTGGAATGCCAGGCCTCCACCGTGGTTCGGATCCCACGTTAAACTGTAGGTCCTCCATTTCATATCACAATCACCCTACCATTACACATTAGCGTAAGTGTGTATAACCCGAACGGGTAGTAAGACGCGGTGCTAATATTAATAATAATAATAATAATAATAACAATAATAACAATAATAATATAAGTAATGTGTTGTACATTTTTGAATTTTATCATAATCGTAAACTTTCAGTTAGATCTGTCAGCAAAAAAAAAAGGGAACATATTTACAATAATTTCACGTGAATTAAATAGAAAACTATCTAGGACATTTTTCTCGTCAATATAAGTTCAACTCATATCATTTTATTCCAGAGGACGATATTTCAGACCCAGATCAAAATGGGACCAGGTCTCACAAATCCGGAAAGGTTAAAGTTCATCACCACAGCAACGCAGACTCGCTCGACGGTTTATCCATCGTGACACGGTTCTACTTAGATATGATCCCAACATTACCTTTGGACGAGGCCCGACCTTTCGACACCGCCTTACACCCAAGGCACAAAAAACACGACCTCAATCAATACAGCTCCGATTCGGATTATTCTCCCCCGTTAAGTCTCGACAGCTGCTCCAGCGACGAAGAAACGCCGCACATAGAGAAACTTTTAGGTTTGGTGGTGATCGGTAAATCTGATGACCGTAAAAGTTTGTTCAGAAGGAGGAAGAAACGCAAGGCGCCACCGGCCCCTGTCATCAGCGGTCAAAGAGAGGTGGCCAAAGACAGGAGTTTCAGAACGAAATACAATCTCCGGAAAACTGCTCGTTATTCGAAAAACAACTCTCGACGAATCAAAGAAGGCGTACCGACATCCGCTATTGTCGATAAAGGGTACAAGGTTCGTACCTACGGTCCCGCCCTTTCTAAAAAAAGCTCCAACCGTCAGAACGAGAAACTCGGGTCTAAGAACATCTTGAAGACCTTGTTGACGGTCGACGAGAATCCTCTTAATTTGTCAGTGACAAGACCAAGCAAGCACAACGCCGATAAGAAAATTGTGACTTGCACCGGAACGTTCTTCCCGCCAAGATTAGACGAAATTCCGATAACCAGCTTGAAAAAAACTTCAGAACTGATCAAAATGAGACAATCTCCGGAATCTGACTTGGGAAACGGATCAGAAGTCCGTCTTCCTTCCGGTATTCAGAACAACAAAGAGAACGAAGCCCCCGGGGAAGCCGAAAGTAAATCTCTTTCGGAAAAGACGGCGCAAAGTGTAACGGAGGTGACCAAACCTCAGATTCAACACCGCGAGGCGATGAGTGTTATCAACAAAACGGTCCCTAAGATCAACCCGCCGTTTATACCCAACACGGCGCATCAACAACAGATCCCGGCGGACGGAAAGGACTGTCTGATAATCAACTTCTCGCAGAAAGATGACGTCGCCAAAACAGTTCAGCGCGTACCTACTGCTCCTCAAAGGGTGACGTCTTACATCCTCAACTACCAGAACACTCCCTTCTTGCAGTCAAGTGCATCCTTAGAGACCCGCAGAGCTGGCAACACTGTGGACAAGGGTCCCAACATGACAACTAGCACAATCACCACGTGGGCCGACAGACGATTCGACGACCGGATGTTGGCCAAGATCCCGGGAACCTACTCAGGTTCTACCTTTGCAAATTTATCACGATATAGAAAGAGTTAAGATCGTGTGTTCTAAATTTAAAGTTATCCGAAATAAAAACAACTTAAGTAAATTAATCGCTACAATTAGGGTCTCCTCAGTTAATTAAAAACAATAATATATATATATATTACAATCCATATCTTTGATTTATCATTAGTTTGAACACATCATTGGGCTATTCTCACAGATTCTGTGGTCCGGTGTTCCATTCTAGCTGGGTGTACTATAAAGTGGTGAATTATTTTAAATATAATGTTGCTCCGTGTTTTCCTCAGTGGAATGCTGGTGTATTTCCTATGCATCAAACCTTCTCATCCTGGTTACTATCCGGCCACGTGGTCAGTGCACCTGGCTACGAAACTAGGGGTCTCGGGTTCGGTTCCCGGCTGGCACTTTGGGTATTTTTCTCCTAAGAGGAATTATCCCAACGGTTGCTATGACTTATGTTAGGTGTAGAATACCATCATCATCATCATTATCATTATCATCATCATCAGCAGCACCGCGTCTTACTACCCATTCGGGTTATACGCTCTTACGCTAATGGTAGAGTGATTGTTGAGATGAAATGAAGGACCTACAGTTTAACGTGGGATCCGAACCACGGTGGAGGCCTGGCATTCCCCACATTCACAAGATATCTTGTCAAAGGTGTAGGAAGGGTTTGGCAATCAGATAAATCTGTGTCGGGACCGAGGGTTGAACCCCGGACCCCCAGCACAGAAGTCCGACACCTTACCCCTAGACCACCAGGTTACTGTTAGGTTTAAAAGACTCATATGCCTACACCTACATAATTAATATTATCACTTCATCTTATTGAGGGTACGTGGTTAGATGTACCCTGGACAACGCTTTGTGCCACCAGTGCGACAAATTGTCTACATACAAGGGACCGGACTGGATGTTATATCTCTCCCGGTCAGTAATGCCACACGTAAAAAAAAACACCTGCTTTTTAATATTAACTAACTTAAATATATTTGCATTAGGCCATATTAATTGAAAACTGCTCTAAATTTGTTTAAAGTATATTTTGTTCTCCTACCATCATTATTTTCTTTCCCCTCCAAAACGATCTTCCTTGGCCCCGTCCTTTGACCGGCCAAGACAAAATACTCGTGCTATAGCCGAACTTATATTTCGAGAACCAGGATCTGGGCTTCTAGCACATAAAATATACACTTTATTGCTCACATCTGATTTCAATTAAAGTTTTACAGAAACGACGAACTTTTCAAGAGCTTTTTTTTTATATACATATAATCTTCACCTCATACTTTTTAAATCACAGCGTGCACTATGAAGTGAACCTGTCATCATTAATCTTCTTCTGTAAAATCTTAACTTATATTAAAAATGGAGCAGGAATTCGCCAACCTTTTTAAAAACAAATTAGGCCAAGACAACATGATGATAGGGGTGTATTCTTGTCGTATGTTATGACTGGGTGGTACGCCGTTTCATTATCAAGTAGCAGAAACACATATTCCCTAAATTTTATTGGAAGAACAGTAGATAAAATTCTAACATATTTATTTGCGGCCAACATTGATAACATTTCATCTTATTATTTGTGTTATTTTGTAGTTACTGATGATGCATATTAAAATGACCGTGGCAGATAACATGACTTGATGTGTTAAAATTGTTTTGGTAACTTTAGTAACTAACTTCTACTGTTCTTCCTAACAAAATCATACTATTATAGCTATAATATTACACTTATAGTTTCAATTTTAAATTAATTTTTATTCTGTAATATGTTTATTACAAGGGCTTTAATACGTTCGCAATAGACTAGACTGCTGATGACAAGAAGTCAGGGGTTTTAAAAACGGCCGGATGTACTTAGGGTGTTTTTTTCTTTCTCTCTTCCTAAATGGTTTTCCACTCTCCCTCCACGCAAACTCGGGTACACTTCCTTTAAATTTAGCCGTACTCATCACTAACATTTTAAAGGAATTAATACATACGCGTTTAACCCTAATGGGTAGTAAGACGCGATGACAAAAAAACTTTGATGTATTCATACGTCAAGACATGATCTGCAGCTTTCACTTTATTAGGTCCGTTAGTTCAGTCGGTCGTGTCTGCCTACTGAGCTAAGGCTCAAGACCGTAATTATATTAATTCACCCCCCCCCTCCCCCTAGGCTTCGTCCTTCATATGTTCTTATTTGTATAGCGTTGCTTTCTTCAGTGTTTGCTTTTTAGATTAAGTTTTAAGTAATTATTTTTACAAAAAGAAAATTAGATGCCTTTTACATTTTTTTTCATTTTTGAGAAATGTTTATTTTTCTATTATTGTCGTTAACGGTTCCGTCTAACTACTATGTGTTGGGTAAGGTCAGCAAGAAGAGCTCCACTCCAAGGTCATGTCATGTCCACGAAACTCACATGTAGTCAAACAAATAAACGTTGATGAGCGAATAGAAACTAAAGAATCGACAAATAAATTAAACGATCGCCAATTTTATGAACGTATTATATTTACATTTAACCATCTTTAAAAATAAATTCATATAAGACTTTAATAAATTAAAACACTGAACAAAATTTAAAATCATGGACCACGTTTATATGAAATTGTTTTATTTCGATGAATTTAATAGGAAAAAAATATTATATTTTTCCTATTGGGTGACATGATACCACGTGATTAAGGACACGCGATTATAAAGCGTTAAACCTCAAAAGGTTTTTTTTATAGCACCACGTCTTACTACCCGTTCAGGTTATACACTTCTGTAATAATTATGTTAGTGATTTTAGGGATGAAAAAGGTTATATTTATAGGAAGTATATTATCAGTATTTGCGTTGAGGGAAAGTGGAGAACCATTTTGCAAAAACACACCCCTAGTACACCCGACTGAGATTCGAATCTCGATCTCCCCGTGATCGGCAATCTAGCTTACTACAAGAGTAGCGCGTTTGATCGTGTGACCTTCAAAAGAAATTAAAATTTTGTTAATTAATACGTGCTTTTTACCTCCACTAGTTTTTTAATTAAAAATCTCTCTCTTAATTTGGATGCTTGAGTGTCTTTGTTGTTTAAAAAAACTTTTCTTGTGACTGCTTTAGCTGAGATGAACTTCGATAGTAAACTGAAGACGCAGTCACATCTGATGCATCAGGAACTTGCCGTGGAGGTGATGGGCTCCGCCCCTGGAAAGAGGTCCCCCTTACACGGCTGCCCTTTCTGCGAGAAGAAGTTTGACCGTCCCTGGGTTCTCAAAGGACACCTGCGCCTTCACACCGGCGAGCGACCTTTTATCTGCCCCGTCTGCGACAAGACTTTCGCTGACAGGTGAGAGTACCCTGCCAAGTTGTGGACTCAACCCGCCACACTCTTGTGTTTGATAGTTTATCTAACGTACAGGCGTTGATTACATGGAGATATATACTGTATTCTTTTAACACCGCGTCTTACTATCCGTTTGGGTTATAATCTTACATAATAATTACGATAGTGGTTTTAGGGATTAGGAAGGCTATTTTAATAGGAAGTGTACCCTCATTTGCATGGAAGAAGAGTGCAAAACCATTTAGGAAATTCCACCCTCTGTACACTCGACCGAGATTTGAACCTCACTCTTCCCGTCATAGGCAGCTTAGTCTACTGTGAGAGTAGCGCCTTAGACCATGCGGCCACCAAAGCGGGTGTAGGGATATAATTACTATACAAGACTTAGCCCTCCGCCCACACCTCTGCTCTCTATTTTTTTTTTATCATCGCGTCTTACTAGCTGTTTAGGTTATAGACATATTTGATAATTACTCTAACGGGTTAAGGATGAGGAAGGAAGACTTTTTGGAGATATTATACCTGCATTCACGTGAAAGGAGGATGGGAAACCATTTAGGAAAACTGACCAGGATTCGAACCTTGATCTCCACATATTCTTCTGGCCAGTCTAACATGACAATGACGCCTTAGACTATTCGGCCACTGAACCTGGTTTGCTCTCTATCGAACTAATGGTTATTAAGTTTTATTAATTGAACAACGTGTACTTTATTCAGCAGATTAAAATAAAGTATTTCAAACAATTACGCAATAAATAAATTTAGCGTATAAAGTTATAAAACTATGCGTTTTGCAGCACAAAACAACAAAAAGTTCCACACTTCGATTTATTTTCGAGAAAATTACATATTTTGGTTGGCTTCAAATTAAAAATAAAGTTGACTACGTCCACCCCTAGTTTTATGATTTCTCTCATTCTCTGGACCACCCTTTTAGAGTCAGGGTTGTTAAAACATAAATATATTTTTAATCATATTTGTTAGTCAAACACTTTCATAAAATATTGTATTCCGGGCTCAATTAACAAACCCAGGTGTCATTTTTCAATCTAAAGAATATGGTATTTAGATGCGGATATAACTGTAACTATAACAAATATAATAGCTTGGCTATTTAATCTCTCAGAAAAAATTGTGCTACATTTTTATAAAACATACATAACTAATCACGCCGTTCCCTTACGGCTTACTAGGTATACAAACCCTGCATTTAGCTCAAAAAACAACTCCGTACTTAATCCATCCTCACTAACTTTCTCCACACTTCCCTATCCCTACATACTCCCTTCAACAACATCCATACACCGAGTCACACATGCTCTTTTATTATTAACACTCTTAGAGTTTCTCTTTTTCACACATTCGTCTACAACATTTAGCTGGGTCTTACATAACCTACCTCTTCCTTTTGATCCACACACTCTACCTTCATATATTTTCTTCGTCACTCGATCCACACTCATCCTCTCAACATTCCCAAACCAACGTAAGACACTTCTTTCACGTTTACTTATTGTATTCCCTTTCAAACCAGACTCCTTCAGTACCCATTCATCACTGACTCTGTCCATTCGAGATTTTCCACAAAAAAAATATAATTCTTATATAGCTCATTCACCTTGGCCTTGTGTTTCTCCTTATAGGCCTACCCTTCAGTTAATTAGGCCCTAATGACCTCATTGTGTCGATGGGCCTCTAAACATTAATCATAATTAGTTATTATATTTTATAGGCATTTTCTAAGGGGACAAAACATTATTTGGTGATAATGGTGAATTTATAAGTGTCGGTGAAACATATACATTCGACTGTTGTTTGTAAAAAAACAAGTGTTGCATTGAATCCATCTTGTAAGACCATATTTCTGATCCCTCACCAGTATAACTACTTCCTCCCAATTTAACTGTGATATATTGCAGATCCAAACGACAAGTACTTTCTTTCATATCGGCTGCCGTCTTGCAGGTCCAACCTGAGGGCCCACCAGCGCACCAGGTCGCACCACCAGTGGGAGTGGCACTGCCCTTTGTGTAACAAGGCGTTCTCCCAACGGCGCTACATGGAGCGGCACCGGCTGGAAGCTTGCCAGAAGTACTACAACCAGACGCAACAGAGAGTGGGCATAGCGCAGGCCATCGTCAGCTACTACCAGGTGGCACAGCGTCAGGGCATGAGTTGCACAACTCTGCCCTGACGTATCATCGCAAGTACTGACAAGAGTAACACAGATACATTTGTCACGCTTTACAGACAAATTGTTTTATTCCGCTCTTCAAAGCGATCATATTTCTTCCAAACAAAATTAAAAAATTATTAAACAATATAAGTATTTTAAAAGCTTATTTTTTTTTCATAAAATTTTAAAATGTTTTTCTCCTTCTGATCTATATTTAGGAGGAACTTTTTAGTGGTTTATTCTCAATTCTTCAGTGGTTTGAGAATCGGATCATTATGCAAACCGCCGCATACGATGATAAAACAAAGCTAATGCATGAGCTCATTAATTTGGATATTGGTTTAGTGTCGTCCGAGCGAAGAATACCAATGGAGGGAATTTAACGCACTGTAACCATCAAGTAACAAGTAGATGCACGATTACTTTTTTTTAGAATCGTGAACATATTATAGAACAATATGACTCATTTGCCAACTAGTCGGTTGCTTTTATCTCAAAAGTACTTTGTGATTTTACATTTTTATTTGCGAGGTAGAAATTAAATATTAGGATTCTAAATATTAGTGATTACATTTGTGTGTTTTTCTATAGCAGATTGCATGTAAGCATAACAAGAGTGACTAAATGTTTATCAATGAGGTGGCCCAATGACTAAGTATTTTTCTATTGGTGAGTATGACTAAATAAAATTAATAAACTTCAAGTAATCATGAAAATATAATTAAGCTGCCATCTTTGACCAAAAATCTTTTTAAAGTTGTGTTTTTCATACAATTCAAGCGTATCAAGAAAAATAAAAAAAAAATATTTCTACTAGATAGCAAAATGAACTTTCAGGAAATATGGCTGTTTCTTATCTTATTATTTAGGTGTCCTGTATCCTCAATTATTTCGGCCGGCTTTTCTGTGATAACTTTTAGTTAATTTTATTTTGTATTTGTTGCAGTTCTATAGGGAATATGCAGTGAGAGTTCAACTTTTCAATTAGTTTCTACGACACCCACTTCGGTGGCTGCATAGGCTAAGATGTCACTCTCCCAATATACTAACTAGACTGCCAATAAGAGGGAGATCGAGGTTTGAATCTCAATTGGATGTACTAGGAGTGGTTTTCCACTTTACCTTCACACAAATGTGGTACATATCCTCTAAAATTCAACCTTTCTCATCTCTTACTTACTAACAAAATTACTAAATATGCATATAACCTTAACAGATAGTAAGACAGGATAAAACAATAAATAGAAAAATGTATGTGGCTATCAAGACATCAAACTGTCATATGGGAAGACATTTATTGATGAAGCCGTATTGTATGAATAAATTCTCCCGAAATGTGTCAAAAACCATTCAATACCAAAGATTTAATACATGGGTTGTGTACACTTTTTTTTAATGAAATCAAGCCCTTCATAGGAATTGAAGATAATATGGCCATGTTTGTGTCATTTTAATCGAGTTATTTCTATTAAAGACTTTTCTTCATCATATTCTTGAAATAGATTTGATAGTAAATTTAACTGTAGCTTTGATGAATAAATATGTTACTTACCAAACAATTGTTGTATGGAAAAAAATGAATTACCACTGAAATTATCAATATAGATGGTTGTTTAATGTTGTAAGAGGTGTGCATATTTATTGTAATAGTAGTGTTATCATGATTCTATATAATGTTTATTATTTACCAAGAATATTTTAGTGTTTAAGTAATTAGAGTCTCAATCACAAGATAACTAAAAAAAAAAAAAAATACGTAGTAGTATATTTGCACAAATGAGTATTTATTATTCGAAAATAGTTTTAAATTTTTGGATACAAACACTGAATATTATTTTATTACATAATATGGTTAAAAATTAGTTTCTTATAAGTTAACAATTTATCTTTTTGCTGCATATTTTAAAATAGTACTAGGAAATTATTATATAATCTTAAATAGTCTTTATGAGTTGTAACAAAAGATCAAGTAGGGGAAAGATTAAAAAAAATTAAAGAGACCTGAGAATTCTACTGAAATATTAACATTTTCATTAGTGTCCACATATTTCAATCCATGAATAATGCACATTATTTTATGTGGTCTTCATTAGCAAACAATTTAAATGAGATAACTGAAATCATTTTACAATATTTAAAACAATTTCAATAATCTCAATTTCCCTATTGTCAAGCGAAGAAAGCAGAAAACCGCATTTTGATGCAGTTTTTGGTTTGAGTGTAATCACGTATTTGATTTTATGGTTAACTGACCCTGAGATGAGTTTTTAAGTGTTATATGCATTGTATTGAAAAATAATCAAGCATACTTCTCCGTTATTAATTTTAGATTCTCAGACTTGCTTTTTTTAAGGGGTGAGCTAATAGGCATTTTTCACTTAGAGTAGAGTTTGAATGAAAACAATGAGTTTTTTTTCTCAAGTTCTAGTAGTATAAAGCAATATTTGTGAAATAAATATTTAAAGATGAATTTTTTGTAATAGGTCTATGCACAAACCCTAAATAAATACAAACACATTTTTTTTGTGAAAAAAGTAATTTTCTTTTAATTAGATTAAAGGAAATATTTAGGTATTCTATTTTTTTTTTACATTTTATCTTAAAATCGGAAAAAATTAATCAAACCAGTAATTTTTGAGTATTCAAATTGTTCGAGTTTTGTGAAAAAATCTTTTTGAGTCAAGTTCGAGCAGTTACCATAACTCCACTCAAACTTGACTACTAGCACACTCATACTTTTTTTTTTAATCTTTCTGTGGATGATACTTTTTTTCTCTAGATTATTTTTTGAAATAATATCATTTTACATATTTAGAACAAATAATCTAGACATTGAGCCTGATTATTATACATTTAGTTGGTAGATAATGTCATACTTAGTAACATTAATTTTACTTTTTTACTGTACGGTTAAGGATGGGCAACTTAATAAATATGGGTGTACTATGCTAATTTTATCTAAAATAGCTTTCATCTAATTTTGTTTAAAGTATTCATTGGTACTTTTACTAAGAAATAGTCTAGATGTAAACATTATTTTCATAGACCCTGTTTTACCATCTTTAGATAAATATCAGTTAATTTTTATCCAACATCTATTTCAATAATTAGAATGCTCGACCATGTTTATTTTACTTTTTGTACAAGATGCTATAAATCCAGAGAATTACCTTTTCTAAAGATGGTAGAACTGGTAAAGTGGGTTTACTTAAAAAGAGACTTTTCATTCATATTGGATTATTTTGTTTGATTGATTTTCAAGACATTTTAAACCATCATCAAAAGATGTACTAAATAGGGCGCGTACAATTTGTTTGATAAAAAGTGGTCATCCTTACTCTGAATAAGTATGATGTAGTGTTGTATGAAATATAGTTTTTGGCACTTGTAGAACATTATTATATCATATCATTACAATTAAAATACAACTTTAAATTACACCTCTTAAAATAAAAAAGGGTAGAAATAAATTCACAACATGTAAAAACATCAATATCATACCAATAGATACATCTAAATTAATGTGATAATTATCATTATCAAATTAATTTTTGAACACAAAATACACAACAACTACATGCATTTCTTCAAATTCATTAATGGTTGTGTGTTAATTAATACATATGACTTAGTTATAAAATTTTAAATAAAATTCTCAGAACTGTTCATATTCAATATAAACAATGACTCCTGCCATTCAATAGATCCACATTCATCCATTTTGTTACCCGTAGAAAAAAAAAAAGAGGCAAAGGCATCTCGTTTGGACGAAATTACTTCTCTGCGGTAGTTCAGCACAAAAGGTCAAATATATTTGAGCTTTTTTTAAAGAGATGCTAAAAGAATATAACAAAGCATAAAAAAAAAGTTAAATTTTTGTTTGCTTTCAATTTGTTGTTAAAAGGTTAATAATGTGATGTGTATAAACTAAACGGGTAGGTTTTTTTACCACTTCGTCTTAATACCCATTAAGGTTATATGCCCTAAACAGGTAGTAAGATGCGGTAATAAATTTTTTGTTAAAACGAGTTTTTACATTTATATATGTAGCAATAATACTGTAGATATTTAAGCTCTCGAGACTGAAAATGATCCAAGTTTTAAGTGCATATACTCTTAAAATTAAAAATACAATATGACTTTAACAATGAAAAGAAGAACACAGTTCACACTTTACATTGCTGCCACTGGACAAAGAATTAACGGCTGCCTCTTGAAGAAAATTGATTGTTACCATCCAATCCCTCGATCTATTTTTAATTCTATCAGAACTCATCAGGAGGAAGTGTGAAATGCACAATGCAACTTCCTTAAAGAGGAAACCAAAAAACTCAAAAGAGAGAAAAAGGATATACATATATATATATAATTTTACTCCTTTTTGTAAGTTTTCATTTCCTTGTGGAAGAAGTTGTGTTACACATTCTCAAAAGAGTTCCAATAAAATCAAATCTACGTCAAGGACAGTAATGACCAATTTTATTTAAGAGGTAACCACGACACAATTGTTCAGTAGAAATAGTGGAAAGTAGGAACTGTGCTCTTCTCATCATCATGAAATTATTTTTTTATATTTTTCCATGCCTTTTTTCTTTCGTGTATTTTCTTTCAGGTAAAAAAATAAACTACCTGAAAAGTGAACAGAGATTTTCCCTAATGAATTGTATTTTTAAAAATGTAGGCTAGCTTCAAAATTTTACAACATGAATCTACATATTTTACTTATCAAAACTTAAGATTAAAACTTATTATTTCAAAAGGATTCACTATTTTTGTTTATATTCTTTTATTTATAAATGTTACCATAATAGTACACAATGCAGCATTAAGACATCACCCCAGAAAATAAGACACCTGTGTAAGGCCGACAGTTACTATTGGTTCTTTAGTTAATATAAACATTAAACTCATTAAGTATTAAAGTCTGAAAAAAGGGACGGTATTAAACCTTCTAAAAATAAAATCTTGGCCAGATTTTAGTTTTTTTTTAAAAAAAAGTCAAAATATAAACCAGTAGGGGTGTGCAAAAACTACTTTTTCAATTTGAAGCAAACTCGAATTAAATATATGAAATATTCTCAAAGTCGAATCAAAGCTAGAATATTTTTTGTTAGTTATTTTATGTGAAAAAAATATATGTTGATTTATCTAAAATTACTTTGAAATTGTTTTGACTGTGCAATTGTTTTTAATATTTAATTTAATTCTGATAAAGTAAGTTATTACGACAACTTTCAACTCAATTATTTCAGAATTTTTCCCATATGAATTTTGTCTTGTACTGTAATTAAAAATTATTAGCAAAGATTCATAATTGTCGAAACCGAATTCTTTTTGAAGCCGAGTCGAAGTTGATATTTGTTTTGAAACCAAGTCGAAGTTTGGAAGCTTCCCACACCATTATTAAACAGTGTTACATAACCAAACAAGTCTTAAATGTCATCAATTAAACATAAACATTCTAGCAAATCAATAAGCTGTTAGATTTTATAATCAGTTTTGGTCAAAAACAAATTTAAATTTCTACATTATTTTAATATTTTGGGCCATGAAATATGACTCAGTTAAACAGTATTGTTCTTACAGCACATTATATATATATTTTACAAACCTATCACCGATAAACAGAGCTAGGTATTTAGAACAGAGCACATTGGCAGTCAAATAGGAACCAGAATTTAGTCAAATCGAGCAAGCTTCACACACAATGAAGACACTCAATGCTACACTATAAATATCAAACTTTCAGATCAAAAATATAGTAAGCAGAACACACCATAGTTGAAGTCAACAGTTTTTTTTCACTGCATCATCTTACTACTCGTTCGGGTTATACGCTGTTAACAGTTTGTGTTGGATTATAGGATCTACTTTTTCACTCTTTGTAGGTTGGTCGTATAAGAATAAGTTGAGTCATTTACTAGGCTTGTTATTCCAAACAATATAGATAAACTAAATAGATATCTAACTAAAAGTTAAATATAACACTAAAAATAAGCTGCTCATAAATTAAATGCTAAAATATAATAGTCACTCAATAATAAATACTGTAAAACACAAATCCAGTCATTACGAAAAGGAGAAAAAAAAAAGAGTTAATATCATACAGTTGTTAAATAAATAATGGTTGTTTCAATTACAAATATTTCAATAATATAATAAATAACACCTTGACATTAAATAATAGATCAAAACCGAAATGTATACACAATAAATCTATTTTATTCCAATTAGGGAATGTGTTAGAAAAAAATCTTAAAATAAAATGAATATTTAGGTTCCTGAATGAGTTAATACATTTTTCCTGAAACAATTTCCATTATGATGATAGGTGTACAAATAAATAAGAATACCAATATAGCAAAATGCGCACAATTATTAACTAATAAATTACATTTCTACAGAAATTACAAATTAAATTTTGTTTTTAGAGATTTTAGCAAACACTCACCACACTAATTAAATTACTGAACGAATTAATGATAAGGATAATTTAATGTTATATTAATTCAATAAAAATGTATTAATACAAGTGTTAAAACATAATCAAAGACAATAAACGTTTAGGCCGTTTAAATCTATAAGTAGATTTAATTAAAATTCACATGCATTTTTACAACAAACAAGATCATAAAATGCAAGAAAGGAATTCTAACTTAGTACAGTAGGGATGGGCCCTAAAATCCTCGAATCCTTAAGTATATTATATATTCAAGGATTTGAGAAAATTTCGAATCTGAGCATCAAATATTAAAAAAAAAAATTAATTATTTTTTTCAATTCTTTTTCAAGTGAAATTTGGTTCAGAACCAATTATAATTATTGGATTAAGTTTAAATAACCAGTAATTTAACACTTAACTTAATGTATGAATGTTATAATAAATGGATCATAAGAAAGAATGTTTAAATTTAGTTACTATTAGTATTTTCTAATATTCTATTATATTTGAATTTGCTCTTATATTCATAATTTTTTCTGGGATTCAGATTCGGGATTTAACGTTACATGTAAAGGTGATTCACAAAACATAAATGAGCAAGTAAACAATCAAACTCATGTACATAATATGAAGCTAATACAACGATTTAAACATCTTAATACAATGCTATTATGTTTTTCAGAGAAATTTTGCTCCGCTTAAAAAATTACAAAATTAAATACTAAATTACAATAGAACTGACCAAAAAAAATTACAATTTTTTTTAAAATTTGGTTACCATAAACATGTAACGCTAACATATATATTTGTTTGATACCATAGTTTGGCGCCCTTTTTCCTTTAATTAGATTTGTTTAATACAACCATTTGAGGCCATATTTTATTTTATTAAATTTGTTTGAAATTCCTTTTTGACTTTATCATATCGTTGCTTGTAAATATTCTTAACACAAATTCAATATTCCCGCAATGCTAAGGCCATGCAAGTAACTTTGATCAGTTATCATGTGTGTAAATTTGTTAGTTTTTTTTATATAGGCACTGAGATTACTAGCACTTGTGCCCATGTAGTGGTTTTCCCATCACTCCAAACAAATCCTTATCAAATGTATTCATCTATTCCCTTTTTACTACCTATAATATAACATTTCTGTATACTCTAGGCTGACACTTAATTGTACTGGTTTTGGAGTGTTTGAGTATCTTATGTATACACAAACTACAGAACAAACCTACTTTTGTGTATGTCTCCGAGTACTAACACATACGAGTGATTGACACCTACATAAACTATGCCATCTATATGGATTTTACGGTCTATTTATTGGTTAGTGTTATCACAAATTTTGTCCATTAAATATTTACTTTTTTACTCCGGTTTTCTGGATCTTGTAATCCATGCTAGGGATTAATTATTATGGCAAAATGTGCATTAATTAGGCTACTTGATTAGTGATTTATATTAATAAGCTAGCCATATTGTGCTCTTCAGAAAAATATATATAAAAAAAAGAGCAACTGATGGAATTCCAAATTTTAAAACCTTAACCCCTATTTATTACAAACCAAGTGATTAAATCAAGAAACCCTGAAAGGAAAAAATAAAGTTTTTTTTTCCAAACTTGGTCATTAGGCCCATAAATAAATAACGTAAGTAAATATTAATGCTAATTCAATTCTAGATTAAATGTATCAATTTTAGTTTTATCACTTGCTAAAACAATTAACAAATATGATTTTTCAATAGAGGCGTGATAATGGCTGAGGAAAGTCAGGGTTGCCAATATTTTCTCTATAGAATCTTCCCTTAGATTTCCATAAGGAGTTCTCGTTTTTCATAAACGTGACTAGTATGAGGTCATTACACTACATGTCCAGATGTTTCAGGGATAGAAGGGTGAGGAAATTATATGTTTGAATCAGCATTTTTAGTAATTCAATTTGCCTTTTCTTCTATACACAAAGACTACTATTCAAAGATTGCTGTTGAATGTTTACAATTCACAAATATTCCAAATTTTTTTGTTGTAGATTACTTTTCTTTTTCAGAAACAAAAATTGTAATTTTTTTTTCCTATGTGTGGCAGCCCTGCAAGTACAATAGAGGTTCAGGTTCATAAGAAATCGTTAGAGCAGGGACATCTGTTATGGACTGTCCTTAAATTAAGTAACGGTTTTTGGAAGAAGGGGGATCAATATTTTTATACTCTAATTTTATTAATCCATGGAAAAAAGAAGAAGAAGGAAAATGGTAAAGCACAAATAAAAGTAAAAACACCAACACATATTTACACACTTCAATATTTCGATGCTATTATAGGATCTTCCTTAGCATCGAAATATCGAAGTGTGTGTGACTATTGTTTTTACTTTAATTTGTACTCTACCATTTTCCTAATATTCTATCATTTTATTTTTTACAAATTGTTTTTGCTTAATGCACCTTATCTCATACAAAAAGTCCATGAAAAAATCTGTTTGGAAGGTTATAAAGGGACATCAGCCTGTAGACATTGACTATCCTTAAGTCCACACAGTGGCATGCATGGAAGATGGCTCAGGAAAGAGGGGTGAGATTAATAAAAGGAACAAACACAACGGCAGGAGTGTAAAGTTTGACTTGTGTGCCCCTTTAGACTGTAAACATTATTTTGCTACCATCCCTTCCACCATTTGTAATATTATGTACCTCAAAGATATAAGTACAAACAGGTAACTGTGTCACTTCATCGGGTGCATCAATAGCCATACAAGTGTTCATTGCTTTAATCTTCTATTTTGTCCCATTATCTGTAAGAATAAGAATTTTACTATCAGCTGGTTTTACTTGTAAGCTAGCTACTAAGTTGCAGGTTTTTTATTTACTTAAGAAAGTGTCATTGTTAACAATTGGGATGTAGAGAACGCGATAAACGACCAATGTTTTTACAGTTTTTGTAGCAAAACATTTTTTTGCCCAAAATAAATCAAATATTTTTCCAATAGAAACAAATAGTTTAATTTTCTTCACACGATGATATCAAAAGTTGTTGAATATCTGTCATGAGCAGGGCGACATTCCCACAAGGGAGATATATCGACCCAGTGGCCGCCGACGATAGTACCAAACTACGTGGAGAGAAGGTGTTACATGGTCAGCAAAACGAGCCCTCGGGCCGTTAATCTCAATTTTTTAAACTAGAGCTGCTACTTATTTATCCAAGTTGAAGAAAATAACATGCGTTTCTACTGGAGAAATTTATTATTTATTTTGGCCAAAAAAGGTTTCACTATAAAAACTGCATCAATGCTGCCCTTAACTCGTGTTAACTACATTCCCACCATAAATTAATGAAATGAATTAACAAGCGAAGTATTTTTAATTTCTGATATGTCCCTTAGGAGCAACTAAGTTTGACATACACCCACTTTAGAATGTATATTTGAGTATTTACCTAGGGATGTGCCAGAACAATTTTTTCAATTTGAAACAATCGCGAGATGAGAATATAAAAAAGTATTTAGAGATGAAAACGAGACGAGAAAATGTATTTTGAAAGTAAAAAAAATTAGATTATTTTGAAAAACAATATTTTTAACAAAAACATTTCTTAATAAAAAGCTGTTTTGGGGGAGAATGCGGCCTATTTTGGGGCTATTATGGTTTTATAGGAAAAAATAAATTCCTGGTTTGATTTTATAATTTCTCAGGTCCATTATTTGCTTTTTTCTTGATTTCTCAAAATTTTCGAGATTCATTTTTTAACTTTTGAGATGAGATGGAGATTTATTTGTTTTCGAGTCTCACACACGTCCCTATATTTACCTTGAGGATGATGGTCTAGCAAACTTAGTCATGCTGCTCGTCCACCTCCAGTTCCCGTATTCCTTCACTGTGCTGTTTCCTGCCGACCATCTCTAGCAACGCCTTTGCTCCAAGGTCGGCGTCTAGGATGCTCTTAGAGGGCTGCACATAACACAACACAGCTCTCATACACTTGGAAGGGAACCAACCAGCCCCGAGAGGTTGTTCAGAAGCAAACTAGCACACTATAGAACATAACCCAGGTTGTTGTTTTTTTGCACCGCGAATTACTACTCATTTTGATTATACGTTTATGTACTAATTACACTAGTGATTTTTAGAGATTAGGAAGGTTATATTAATAGGAAGTGTACCCGCATTTGCATAACAGGAGTGGAAAACCAGTTTATAAAAAACCCCTTCAATACATCCAACCAAGATTTGAACCTCGATCTCCGCATCATTGGCAGTCTTCTCTACCACGAGAGTAGCACATTAGACCATGTGGCCACCTGCGTGGGTTACTGACATATTGATTATACAGTCAATCAAAGTATGTTCATTAATGAGCAGAAATATCATCTGATGAAATGTTTAACCAAAAATCACACTAATTTTAAACATAAATTAACATTATTTGTTTGTTGAGTGCTGATTGGCACATAGTGATTTTTGTATAAATAAAGCAGATTAAAACTGTTTCTAATATTCTTTTTTTATAAAAGAAACTCGTTAATTTTTATAATTGTAATTTCAGGGTGGGTAAAAGAAGAATGTTTAAATGCCCACATGGTTACTGTCAAAGAGTGATACCAAATAAATGAACTTTAATTATAAAAGTGAAATAACATTTTTTATTTCACTTTAATGAAAAAAATGTTGGTTTTATTTTGAATTATTTAGTTTTCAAATATAAATTTAAATAAAAATAAACATATTTAAAAACACATGCCACTCTCTTCTGAAATCCTTTAATGTGCCCCTGTTCACAAACAGCATGGAGACCTCCTGCCTTAAACTGTGTGCTCACCGATGTGGGCAAATAAGTTACTCAAGAGGTTTAAGAAGAGGGTTACCCTCTTCGGTGATCGCGTGGTCTAGCTTGCTACTCTCGTGTTAGACTAGAATGCTGATAACGGGGAGATTAAGGTTCGAATCTTGATCAAGTGTACCGAGGGTGGTTTTTATTATAGCCAAAATGGTTTTCCACTCTTCCTCCACACAAATGTGGGTACACTTCCTTTAAATATAACTTTCTAATCCCTTAAACCATGAGCCTAATTGGTACAAAAGCGTACAACCCAAATGGGTAGTAAAACGGGGTGCTAAAAAAATATTAAAAATATGGTTGATGAGAAATAACAAATTACACAAAAATGCTAGAAAGGCTCTATCTTTTAAGAATGAACCAATGCTCGCCTCTTATTGAGATATAGCCCCAACTTTCATTAAGTTAGTAATGAGAAACCAATGTCCATGCATAAACAGCATGCACAACTTTTTATCAAAAATGGACACTCATAATTTCAATAAAAGCATTCCACTTAGTCAGTTTTCTTTAAGAAGTTGGTGACCTGGTGGTCTAGGGGTAAGGTGTCTGACTTCTGTGCTGGCGGCCGGGGTTCAATCCTCGGTCCCGGCACAGATTTATCTGATTACCAAACCCTTCCTTCACCTCTGACAAGACATCTTGTGAATGTGGGGAATGCCAGGCCTCCACCGTGGTTCGGATTCCACGTTAAACTGTAGGTCCTTCATTTCATCTCACAATCACCCTACCATTACACATTAGCGTAAGTGCGTATAACCCGAACGGGTAGTAAGACGCGGTGCTAATAATAATAATAATAATTTAAGAAGTAACCAGTGGGTACCTGTCTGTCCAGGGGTAGCAAAGTTATGTGAACTATTTTAACTATCAAAAGTTGATAGTCATATTGTTAATATTTTTATATTTGTTCATAGCACTCTTTTCTTTGATACACATCAGACAAGCATGCACACATTCAAATAAAAAACATTTCGCATAAGACTTAAGTGAAATTTTGTTAGGTATGAATAATATAAAATATGAAAACAAGCAAAATAAATTATAATACATATTTACATTCTTTCGACATTCATTTTTGGTCATTGAAAAATTTAATATTTTGAATAATACTATAACAGAATTAATACAACACATTAATCAAGGTCAGGCAGTTAGTTGTTTGGTTTTGTGTCATTTTCTTTAGTCCGGAAGATTCATAGCAAATGGGTGTATTCCATTAATAGCTCACAAAGTTTTCAAAGAAGTATTTTAATAGAGCGCACAAGAAATAAATTTTCAAATTACCACAAACACAATCCAACCAATCTCTTATTACTTTATTACTGTATTTCCTCACCATTAACTTTTCAATCTTTACTCTTAATGTATTTCTTGTATTGAATTATCTACACTGGATATCATCTCTGATGGAACTGCATGGTTACTATTGGAAAACAGCGTTGTCATTATCTCGTTTTCTTGTGGTCAATCTCCCCTCAAATATAAGACAATATTCGCAACGCTGGTTAGTCGAGGTTGCCAGTAGCTCCTTCTTACCCCAGCACACCACCTTCAGACATAACTGAGAGCGAGGAGATTTGGCCAGTAGCTCCTTCTTACCCCAGCACACCACCTTCAGACATAACTGAGAGCGAGGAGATTTGGCAATAGTTAACTGAGAGAGAGAGAGAGAGAGAAGATAAAGCTTTTCTTCGTAAGATCTGTAGTTCACTCAGCGATGATATTGGGTGTATACAATTTCTACTCCAGCTTCCCTCCTAATTCAACCCATGACATTGACTATTTGGAACCGAGCACTAGGCTAACTATTACTTTAGTGTGTGTAAATAATAAAAAAAATATGTTATATTCTCACACCACAGCACAGTTGTGTGTCGTGTTAGTAGTGTGTCTTTCTACTGATCCAGGGGTCCCGGGTTCAATCCTCGGCATGGCCTAAAATTTTATCATTGGCGGAATGTAGGTTCACCCTTACACAGTGATGAATTAATGGCCGGGGGCTGTATTTTGTGTCTGCTATAGATTTAAGTAAGTTCATCATAAGTCATGTGCTGATATAATAAGTTGGTTAAGAAAATGCACGTTAAATACTAGGGATGTGAGAGAATAATTTTTTCAATTCAAGACGGGAATATAAAAAAGTTTCGAGACACGAGACGAGAAAACATCCTTTGAAAGTATAAAAAAATGTAAATTATTTTTATCAAAGTAAATATATATTTCATTCAAACACTCGCGATATCACTCAAACACATTTTAAATGCAATTAATAAAATAGTGATAGGTATTCACAATGAACACCATTTATAATTTAATTTTATAGTGTAACAGCTTATTTTCTCAAAGTTTGATAGCGAAGAATAATATTAAAACCAAAACGTTTCTTAATAAAGGCTGTTCTTTGGGGGTAAATGTGGCCTATTTTTGGGTTGTAACTCAATTCTTTGATACCTCGATTCTTAATTGTATCAAAAGAATCAAAAATCGATCTTAATATTATTATTTTCTCTAATTTGATTCTTAGCTCCAATGAAAGTATTGGCAACTAAGAAAATGGCAAAATTCAGAACAATTAGTCATCGAATATCTCTGATATTGGTTTACCGATACGCTGTAATTTGCTATATTTTGGTTCAATTAACAATCCTATTTGGTGAATTTAAAAGAGTTTTGCTTTCGACAATTGTTTGTTATACTTTTTTTAAATTATTTGGCTCAGTGAGGTTTTACTTGCTTTCTGATGTAATTACTAATTATTTTATTAATTATCTAAAATATGCTTTAAAACTTGGTAAACGGATCTTTTTCTTTGTTAAGAAACTGAATTTTTGTATTATTTACCTTTTTCTTTGTTAAGAAAATGAATTTTTGTATTATTTACCTTTTTTTTTGTTTTGTTTTTTCTATTCTATAAAGTTGAATACATATGTTTTTAAATGAGGTTGGATGCTTAGAAAAATAATTAAATAATAAATTTTCAAGAATCGAACTCGAGAATCGAGAGGTTGAACTTAATCAGAATCGAGAAAAGAAGTTATTGTGACATCTCTAGTTATTATGGTATTATTGGAAATAATAAATTCCCGGTTTAGTTTTTTAATTAATTGGGGCCATTATTTGATTTTTTAATTTCTTGAATTTTCAAAATTAATTTTTTAACTTTTGATACGAGATCGAGATTATTTTATCTTGAATTTTCGAGTCTCCCACGTCCATATTAAATACCTCTAATAAACGAGAAATTAAAAAGTAATATTCTAGAGAAAAAAAACAAAAAAAACCTTGCTTTCATATCTCACGTCTGAGGTTTATCTCACAAGAAATATTTTTCTAATCAGACAAAATGTTATATAAAACAAACAAATGCTGGTTAGTTTCAAACACTGATATAATTTTTCATACTCACTCCCCACAGTAAAGGGTTCTTGGTTTGAAAATACCGCTGTGAATAAACAGTACAACACATCATTACTGATTCTAGAGTTCTGTTACAATGTGACATTTTGTCAAGGCAAATAACCAAATATTATTATTAATATCTCTAAGCCTATCAATATTAATAATAATAATAATAATATTTAGCACCGCGTCTTACTACCCGTTCGGGTTATACGCTTTAAGTACTAATTACGCTAATGAATTGAAGGTTTAATTAGAGGAAGTGAACCTGCATTTGCGTGGAGGTAGAGTGGAAAACCATTTAGGAAAAACCACCCCCAGTTCACCCGACCAAGATTCAAACCTCGATCTCCCCGTTCTCAGCAGTCGAGCTAAACACGACAAGCGCCTTAGCCAACTACGCCACCGAGGCGGGTCCTATCAATATTATTTGTTAGTTAAATTGCTTAGTGTTCAATGTTTTAATATGATAATAGTGAGGTGGTATTTTGAGTTTCTTTCGTTAGCTGTTTATTTTTCTACCAGTCTCTTTTTGTTGACACCAGCTATAGAGAGTATTTAAGTGTTATAAATGTCTAAAATCAAGAAAAATATGTTCAAATACTGTGAAATCAGTATCTAGAAAATCCATAAAGGTATTTTTTACTAAAAAGAACAAAATATTATAATCCGAAATAATAAACTGCAACTGAATGACTTACCATTTCATCGTCCTCCTCAACCTTTGGTTTGGACCCTACTGCCCACACCTCTACATGATGAGTCTCAAAGTTTTTGTTCGATGACAGCGTGGGGCAGTTCTTGTAGGTGGTGCATGTCTCGCTGCAATGGCCAATCCCAAACTCTGCATCGAGCCAGAGACCAAAGTAGTTGAACTGACCACCCATACCCTGAATATGAACAAGGATCAAAATGGTAAAGATGAACAGAACTGTACCATTCCTGTGAGTGATTCAGTCATATACCAAACAAAAGACAACATATTTTTGTCTTTATCCACCGGAATATAGTAATAATAATTATAATTATATAACTAGCTCAATATGGGACAGGTGAAATACTTTTTTAAGTGTGGCAATGAACTTTCAAGTTCCTAATGCCATAGAGTAATTAGGAAAGTTAGTAAGATAAGTTTTACATTCTTCAGATATTTTTCATACCACTGCAGTCAACTTCCTATTCTGTTTCATACATTTTGAGGAAGATGTTATGCGATGTTAATTTTTAAATTCCGCCTTAAAACGATGGTAACATACATTTAAAGAAGCTGCAGTCTAATTTTCACAGGAAATGCCTTATTTGAGAGCTAGAAAAGATACTAAATTTACTTTCACATATTTGTACATCAGCTCATGTTATATGTAACTGTTATTTTTGATAGATATTACCAATATCAATAAAATAACGTTATTAATATAATAAAATGTTATCAACATTGGATGCATAGAATGGTGTTTGTGTTTTCTAAAATGCTCCTCAAACTATGAAAATTTCACTGTAAAATAATAAGTGCAGCTCACCAATCCATTAGGCATCGTCTGTTGCTGGATGTTGAGGTATTGATAATGATTATTGTAACCCGTAGTCTCATAGTTCATCATTTCAGGACGTAGACTGAACAAGAAACATGAGTCGTCCCCTGAACATATATTAGGATATTTTTAATATCGTGTACAAATTAAGAAAATTTATACACATATCTACTTAGGACAAACACTTGGTTATTTTATTATACTTTTAAATAATTGTTTCAATTCAGATGAGGCCTAGCAAGTCGATAGTGGAAAAGATATGGTTTGAATAAAAAAGTGACTCGGGCTAGAAACCGTGATGGATGGTAAAGTTTGTGTTTACTACTTTTTATTCTACCATGCTATAAACTATATCATTTAAGCAAATTCCAATGTTGACCTCACAAGTCTCACCTAGGAAGTTGGGCCCCAGCTTCCAACTTTCGGAGGCAAACCCTCCAAAGACATGTCCGCCTGTGTCTTTGACAATAACCAGTGTGGGTCCCTGACCCATGATATGCCCGAGCATCTTGGAGAAGCTCTCGCCGTGGACGGCAGTGGAGAAGAGGAATCGCCATTCGCTGCGGAGCTTCCTCGGTAGGGTCAGGTTCAAGTACAAGATATCTGCGAGGGACAGCGTTGAGGGGAATATTCGTTGTTTTGTCATCTCTTTGCACTCTGGGAGGAGAAATTCCCGCACCTCTGCACTGTCGTTCATGTTAAAACTAAAATATATAGAGAGAGGACATACAATAAATTATTTAATTAATTATTATTTGATGAGTATTGGTGATAAAATAATAACTGTGTGGTAAGCGATTAGTGCTTAGGAATGTAACATTATATGTGATTTGTAATTTATAAATTTTGTAGACTAAAGTAGCTTATTATGACTGATGCCAAACATCAAAGGACATCCAATGGATAAATTTAAATTACAGCTAAAATTCCTACTAGAACTAGGAATTAATAGGCTTTGTAACAGTAGCATAGAGTATCAAACCAGAACCAATTCAAGTGTTGTTTTGGGTGTGAGTGGAGGGTGGGGAGGGAGAGGGTGTTGGTGATGGGAGTGAATAAAGTGATGAGACAACTGATTTATAGAATCCATTTTGCTTGGGCATAACTTAGTTGTCTATTCAAAAAATTATACCCAAATAAGTACTTGATAAAATCTTAGTTACTAAAATATGGTTTCAAGTCTTTCATAACATTTTTTTTTAGCACCGCCATCTTACTAGCCATTCGGGTTATACGCATGTACTAATTACACTTATGGGTTAGAGATAGGGAAGACTTCATTTAGAGGAAATGCACTAACATTTGCATGGAAAAACATTTAGGAAAAATTACCCTCAGTACACTCGACTGGGATCAAACCCCAATCTCCCCGTCTTTGGCAGTCTAGTCCAACACGAGATTAGAGTGTTAGACTGCACACCCAGCAAAGCGAGTTATAACATATAAAATTATTAAATTGTATTTAGACCTTGCATGAGAAATAGTTTGCTAAACAACAATCAACCAATCATATTTACTATTTTATTTTGTGTTGGTGGCCTGCACAGTACAAATGTTGTTCGTGCTCTTCGGCAAGATACTTTGTGTGAATGTTTCCATTCCCGCGTGAATCTTGATTGCAGTCTTATGTTAGCTCAGTTTGTTTATTTAGCTGAGATAAGTCAAATAATCATGATTACTTTGAGTTAAGTCACTTTCATTCTTTATCACATCGAGATGAACTATTCGGTTGTAAGAATTGTTCAATGTGAACAGTAGCACAGGAACGTTTTTATTTGTGGGGGTTAGTATAATCATGTGCTGTTATAGGGGATTAAAAAAAAACCACAGGAAAGTGTAATATTTAACGGTCCTGGTCGTAGATTTTTTTTCATTTATTTTAGGCATGCCAAACATTAGAATAAATACACACAAAACAAATTAATAAAAATTATATCTGATGCGGCTAAACCACAAATTATGTAATGCTAAAAATTAAAGTAGGTTTCTAAAAACTTTTGCCCAATATTCATTACTAGTTATAAAACCACTAACTAGCTTTGCAATTTCTATTTTGTTGAGACTCTCAAAATATGCATTAAGTAGAAAAAGGTTATTTAGTCTATGTGGAGCAAAGACAGTTTCTTTATGCGTTCAAGCATTGAAAAACTTTGAGTTTTCAAAATCGCTTCAGTGTGTTCTTCAAGCACAGTTTATTTTTACTATGTTAACTTTGTGTGAACTTTGTATTATGCCACAACAAGATCTTTACATTATATATAATTTTTTTTAAAATATTATTGGGGGAGGTGGAGGGGGAATTTACACCCCTTACCCCCGTGTTCCTGCACCACTGAATGTGAATGATTTGTTCATGAGCGTCACACATCTAGCGCCAAGGCCTAATTATTTTATCTATAGCACACTTTTAGACTTGTTTCTTACCCGTACAAGTTGTTTAGGACATATGAGTGAATCATGGAGAAGCCGCTGCTCCCCACAAGCCATGACTCCAACCTCTCTCGATCAACCGGAGTGTCCGAGTCTATCAACTTACGACACCATGTGCTGGCCAAGATCTGACATTCCTCCTCAGATACCGTGCAGTGCTTGGACTTCCAGCTTACAATCTCTTCCGCCTGTCGAGCCTCCTCAAGTATGAATAGTGATGCGATGACGCTCTGAACATACTGAAATAAACACATATCTTATGATGGGCTGGATGTGGAACACTATACAGTGTTTCGGGAAACATTTGTTTCATGTCAACTAGATAAGACATGTGATATACATGCATTTTATAGGAGGAAGTTGGGTGTGAAACATGGCCTCTTATCTTAAATGACGAAAAGAAATTTAAATTTCTTTTCGTCATTTAAGAGGGTGTTTGAAAACAAGGTGCTTAGGAAGATATTTGGTCAAAAAAATCGATGAAAATAGTGGGGGCATGGAGGAGGCTACATAATTATGAGCTGCGTACCCTGTACTCATCACCAGAAATTATTAGGGTAGTCAAATCTCGCAGCTTACGGTGGGCAGATCATTCTGCGCGAATGAGAGTGTCTAGAAGCGTGTTCAAGATATTGAATGGCAAACCCTATGGGAAGACCCAGACTCAGATGGGAAAATAACATTTGGATACACCTGAGAGATATAGGGTGTAATGAGGTGGAATGGATATAATTGGCTAAGGAAAGGGATAGGTGGTGTACTTTTGTGAGTGTGATGATGAACTCACGAGTTCCTAATGCCATAGAGTAAGTAACTAAGGTAGGCCCTAAATAAAATATGTCCATACATTATTTAGAATAGGTCTATTTCCATCTGTGCACCTCTTTTAGCTATTTAAAATAAATACATTTTAGTATAAATGTGTCAGTAAAGAAAACAAAAGACATCCTGTCAACATTGATGGTATATTTTAAACACTTGTATTTCTCTGACTATTTCAAGCAATATGAACTTTGGATCATGTATTGCCGTATGATTGATGGAGGATTATGTCTTGACACATATTGATGTATTAAAACTTTAATCAAAGATTATCAACAACTGGCATATGCACCTTATAGAGATAAAACCACCTTTGGCCAATAGTCACTCAAGATAACAGGTTACAAACAAGCTCCTATTAATAAGATAACCCGCTTCAGTGGTCTTATGGTGCACCCCACATTAAACACCATTGCGCTAGACCATGCAACTAGACCTATTGATACAGGTACTATAAATTTAAATAATGCAAGACCTAGCAAGAGAATTTTGGGAATCAAAGTAGGCTATTGTTAATATTATCTGGTGATTTTTGGGAATTTAATAATATAGAAATACTTGGGTGAATCCTGAAGAATCATACCATCCTCTGACATTTCTTCTTACCTTGACAACCTTGTGACTGGACACATTAGCAGTCTTGTCTCCATCTGAGATGATATCGTATAGAGTGGCAGCCTTTTCATCAAGAGTACCTCGCTCCAGATGGGAAAAGAGTTTGACGACATCATCAAAACTCACAACCTTATCTTGATCACGCACAAGATACTTGTTTAGTAGCGACAACAGGTGTGGATCTGCCGGACATTGCCACAGGCCCTGAAAGAAATTGAGACCACTCTTAAATAACAATGATCGCAATTATTTGGAATTGATTTCAAATTGCTCGTTGATTTGATTTTAAAAGAAGTTTTTAATTTAGCGCCACTTCTTACTACCCTTTCGGGTTATACGCTTATGTACTAATTACGCTAATAGTTTAATAGGGATTAGAAAGTTTATATTTATATGAAGTGTACCTTCATTTGAATGGAGAGAGAGAGGAAAACCATTCTTAAAAAATCACCCTCGGTACACCCGAGTGAGATTTGAACCTCGATAACCCGTCATTAGCAGTCTAGTCTACTGCAAGAGTTAGACCAGGTGGCCACCGAAGCGGTTAAAAAAAATAAAAAGTAGAAACACATGTATTTAGCTACGCTTTTAAGTAATACAAAATTAATTTCATAATTCTAGACACACTGAGTTGCAAATATATTTAAACTTTTTTTTTGTTAAGATATATAATCTATCCACAATATTTTGATTGGTTGTTTAAAAATATTCTAAATTCTTATTTTCAGAAGCTGTAAGGGGAAAATTCCAACACAAAATGCTTAGGCATTCAATGCCAAGGAGTGTTGAGAAAACAGAGAAGATGAAATTAGTAGGAGCTCCCACATATGACCAAGGTCACACCATACTCCATCCCTAAGAATTAAATGCTTGGTGGGTGCCATCACACGAGTTTCCTAGTATAGGGTTTTAAAAAGATTGTTCATGTTGTAATTTGAAAGCCAACTTCAAAGGACAACCATTAAAATTGATAGGTCCTACAAATTGTTTACTTTTACGCACATCTAAGGAGATAAATGGTGCTGAGATGTACCGTTATAGTTTGAGGAAGTCTCAACCCAAGGAAATATATATAAAAAAAAGAGTTCAAAGACAAAACCAAAGGAAAGTAAGGTTTTTAAAGAGAAATATAATTTAAGGATATGATTGAAAAGCTTAATACAGAAATTGAGAAACTTTCGAGTTTATTGGAGCTCAAACCAACAACACTTCTTAAAGATTTGTTCAGCAGAACATCCATTCCAGACGAGGTTGAGCTTTGGTGATGACAGACACTTTTTATTGGCTTGCCAAACTGTCAAAAAATGTGGCTTGGTGGCATCTAACTGCCCCCTTTACTGGCAATGAGAGTACCAATAAAAAATGTGGTCACTTACCCAAGTTGGATTATGGTTACATTAAAATAGTGTACTCGAAATCCATACTGTACTGTAACAATTTTGAGTAGTAACACGCATTCAAACTTGTCCAAAAATCTCCCCAAATCTTATATGGAGGAAATTTAACAATTAGTATACTCTTAATAGGTGGCCAGATTGGTAGGCTCAGTGAAATGTGGTTTGGGCAGATTAGAGCTTTGATCATACCTTATCTGAAGATGAGAATGCTGGTAAGCATGTGTCCATTAGTATAAGTTAGGTTTTGGTAATTAGGGCTTATCAATAAAACAATTTGGGTGCTGACACACCAGCCTCAGAGGGTTCATTAAGAAAAAAAAAATTAAAGAAAGTGAAGATAGGAGCAAGGAATTTGGAAAAGTAGCCTACATTATCCTAGCCATCAAGATGAACAATTTAATCTACATTTGTGAGGACCCTTGGTCATACAACTCTAAAAGTCTACAATAATAGGCCTATGCCTAAAGGTTAAGCTGTTAGAAAATAAATTAGTTTGAAAAGATGTTTTAAATAAACAATTAAAAAAGTAATTATAGCTTTAGAAATCATGTGAATCCATAGATCAACTGTGCTCATTTAAGTTTAGTAAATTCTCGATTCCATTTGTAAGATTATATAATTTAATTTGTTATGTCTGAAAAATTATTAAATAATGTACCTGTATTGACTGTTGTGTGCATTTTCCTTGTTTCCCTCCACTAATTGATTTAAATAATGATTGCAAATGTTGGTATTCATTAGGCAGTAACAATGACTGCTTGCAACTATCGTTCTTACTGGATGACGCTCCCATTATTAAATACGCCAATAAACTGCTATTGGTCACGCAAAAAATTCACATCTATTAGATCTTAAACAACAATACATAAATTATAAAGACAATAAATAGCTTCGCAGGTGTACAAACTCTACAACTCTATACAACAGAACAAATTAAATCTCTATGGAACATGGATCTGACGCCATTTTGGTTTTACCTTTGATCTTCATTTTGCTTTACGGCAACCTCCTTTAAGTGTTGTTCTCTATGTTCATATTTAAATGCCGAACAGCTGATTTCCATTTTAGGAGCTCCTGCCACCTGTTGGCAAAATCAAGGTCGTCTTTAGAAAATAAAGGAGACCGTGCTCAAACTGTTCGCGCTCAATTTTACCCATGATTCATCATTTAAAACATGTCTACCACATGTATCGTTTGTGATTTTATATTGCGCACTTCAAGAACAAAAATTTTAATTTCAAACAATTGAAGTGATAAAATAATATATCGAATGAAAAAGTAAAAATTAAAAAGAAGAATTGATATCTAGTAAATATCTACTTATTACTGTTTTAATTGTATATATTTTCTTCTATGACATTTTGATTAACTGGTTAAATGCTTATGTGTAAATTTTACTTTGTAACAAAAACAAATTTAAAGGGAAAGATTCAGGATTTAAAGTGTGTACAGTGTTTTTCTTCTTGTTTTTTAAAAATGTTTTTTAATCATGTATCTTTGACTATATTTTTTACTGAATGTCAACAAGTTTGATACTTTGGAAGAGTATCTTACAACTCTTTGTTTCTCTTAAGTTCCTTAAGTACTATCGCAAAATGACATTAAGAGATAGTAGACTAACCTTGATCACAATTCAAGGACGTTTTACTATTTTCTAGTTTGTCATTTGCTAAATGTATTTGTTTCAGAGTGGAAATGATGACCTATATTAGTAGATGGTACCCTCTAGCAACTTTCTTATGACATGTTTGATGACTCCTATTTATGTGAGTGACATCACCAATAGGTATATAAATATGGTTTTTATTAGATGTTTTGGGTATATATAAAAATTGAACTCCTCTATATTATTCATTATTTATAAGAACTGCTAATTAATTTCAATTTTATAATCTAAAAAAATATTTCACAATGTCACTCAATGAAAGTGGGACATGTTCCAATTAATTTCATTTTTAAAATCTAAAAAAAATATTTCACAATGTCAATCAATGAAAGTGGGACATGTTCTTTGTGTGTACTATTCTCTATGTTTATTATATTATTTATTTCATTAATACATATTAATTCATTGTTTACTCAAGTGTTCAACTATGAAGACTTGTCATAAAAATACTCTTAGATTTTTTTAGGTTATGTCTTAAATATTAAGTTAATGTTTCTTAGTAAGCTACATTTCCATGCATTGAACTTGTTGACTATACATTTTTCAAATAAGAATTTTAAAATGTTAGCCTTCATAGTTTTAAAACACTCTTGACACTAACTTGTTTTTTTAACTTGGTTGTTTAAATTCGATTTTCAAAACAATGTGTGAAATTTTATGCTACTTGTTTATTATCATTTCCCAGTAAATTATACAAGTAGATAATGTATACAATCTCTTATGAGAAAACATTTTTATTTTTACAAATACAAACATGACCTAGCGGTGTTATTAATAAAATTGGATATATTTGGAAAATTGGGGTTAGTTATTTACTATAGGCCCCTAACCACACAAAGGAATATTTTTTTATCAAATCTTAATTATTAAATAAAATATAGATTTAAGTATATTGTTCTTAAATTAGCCATTCTGTAGCTATTATTTAAATATATTTAGTTGCGTAGGCTGCTAATTGAGTTTATATATGAGAGTTAAATAAAGCTATGTGTGAGAGTTTGATTAATTGTAACATCTAGATAAAAGATTTACAATATATCGGCTGACATTTTTATTTGTCTAATATCAATCATGACAGAGTTAAGTAAAAACAAAATCCTTTTTTTTCCCCTCTTTTTTTAAGAAGTCTTTGGCACTCTTGACCACATTATACTACCTAGCTATCAGATCTTTCTACGTACCTATCATATCTTTTCGTGAAATCCATTTGAAAAATAGTATTGTCGCTTCATTCAATATGATGATAATTACTTGCTTGCTACTTAAAACTATCATTATAATCTAATATGAATTAGTTTTATATTAAACACATATAACATAAAATACCCATTTATTTTTAACATAATTTAAATTAAAGCTTAGTAGTAACTAAATTATACCTATTACCAGTAGACCTATCATAAAAGTGCATTTAATATAATTTGCAGATATTTTAATCAAATTAAGAGGAATCTAATCACGTGTGATTAGACAGAAGTCTATGGGTTTGCATTTTCTGAATGTATTGATTATTGGTTTGGTAAATAATTTACCATAAATTTTTATAAACAGAAACCATTTGAAAATCTTTTGCTTGATAGGAACCTTATTCTTCTGAAAGAAAGTCGAAAAATATATAACGAAAGCTTGGGGACCCTGTCGGTGCAGTACTTGAGTCTGACAGCTTGATGTTGAGGTGGGTTCGACTAATGGTTTAGGTGTACTTTTAACATAATTGTATAGGTAGCCTAAGTCATGCCATATAGTAATATTTACAAAATTATTAAACCTGGCACAAACTTATATTTTAGTCAACATTTATAACCAGAAAACAGAACATATATTCTTGTCATCAACATTAAACCATTTGATTTGTCTCGTAAAATGTTTAATTAATGCGGTAATGATTATATTTCACACATCCCTTTTGATCAATTAATAGAGGTAATCATATCTAATCTAACTTAATAATTATTTAATTTAATTTACGTTAAGTTATATTTCACAGTAAATATCTACATGGTGCAACGTCCTTCTGTTTCTATCGGTCACCCAAGAAAAATCTTCTCAAAGGACAGGGGGGGAAAGACGAGGGACAATTGCATCACATTATTCAAACAGAGACGAGAACACTCGCGTAACAGTCGCCGAGCAGTTAGGACCGGTGTTCAAATATGGCGTCCAACGAACGCAGGTCTTAATTGCTGGGTGACTGTTACTCAATTCTCCTCATCTCTGTGTTTCAACAGGGTTGTTAATGAAAACTTTGCTTCTAGAATGTTCGAATAACATGATGGAATCATTCGTCTTTCGCCCCCGTGTCCTTCTTACTTGTGTGGCCGATAGAAAGAGGCAGAAGGATTTTGCAACACACGGATATTTAGTGCGGAATATAGGCCTAATATAAATTAAATAAATCTAGAATATTATTGAGTTGGACTAAATCTAACTATCTCTATTAATTGTGTAAAATATAATCATTACATTGTGGTAAAAAAAAATCTATGAGCGATACTTTTACTTCATGAATATTTGTTAAACCTGCTTCGATGGCCACATGGTCCAAGGTGCTACTCTAGCAGTAGACTAGACTGCTGATAACTGGAAGATAGAGATTCGAGTCTTGGCCAGGTGTATTAAGGAGTGGTTTTCCCAAAATGGGTTTCTACTCGGCTTCCACACAAATGTGGGTACACTTCGTATATATAATCTTCCTCGTCTATAAAATCATTAGAGTAATTAGTACATAAGCATATAACCAGAATGGGTAATAAAGACACAGTGCTCAAAAAATAATTGTTAACAACTAAAAAATGTTTTATCTTCATTAACCTATACAGAATGAACTGCACTTTATATACAACACTTAATAAACACTTTAAAGTCATAGAACATGGGTGACATTTCTGGGGCTTAAATGCAACATTTTATGTAAAGGTTCCAAAGTTTTTCTAAGAGCATTTATTTCCAAAGTTTCTATAAGAAAATATGTTATCTAGACCGCTAAAGCGTTAAATATTACTTTGAATTTTAAATTTAAGATTCTTTTGCGAATAAAGAGATTTTTTTTTTTTGTACACAGTTCCACATAATGGACTAGAATTTTTAGCCATATTGGGACAGAAATAAAATTGCTTCTAACTTAGGTCAGTGTTATCAATAATTGGAATAAAACAACACATTGGTTCATCATTGAATACATATTTGAGAACTATTTAGGAATCATGAATATATTTTTTTCTTAACTTTCGTTCAAGATATTTATTGTTTTTATTACATTTTATTACATTGAACAGAACCTATATTTGGGGTGTGTGAGAACAAAAGAGTTTGAATACTACTAGTTTAAGGCAGAGCTCTGAAGTATGTACACCAAGCCTTCTACTCAGATTCCTATATTTTTCTACTGTCCGACTCCTTCATAAAAGACTAAAGTATAATTATCATTAATAACAAATTTACCGCAGTAAAATTCTCCAGTACTAATTACTTCATAGGAAGCTTCTTTGACATTGTGAATATATATTATTTTAAATATATTTGCATCTGTAAATAATAAAAAATAGTATAAAATTAAAATGATATAATTACCATAGATCATTATAAAACTATACATTTTTATTTTGAGGTTAGAGTCTGTATACTTTTACCAACTGCGACCACCCAAAATTGCTTCCGACTCCATAGCCCTGGTATTTTATTATACCAAAGAACCTGGTGTGGGGTCGGTCAATTTTCTGAAAGTGGTTTGATTTTAATCTTTATATAAATAATATATTCCCTTCCAGAGGAACACAATTACATTGAAGTGCACTTAATATAATTAGATTTTAGGCACTACCAGGCCATAATGATGGTTTTACTAAACCACTGTTAACATTCTCTCTCCCCCCCCCCTCCCCCTTATTGTTATCTGTAGTTAGTGTTTGTTGCAGGGTGTAATGATTGTGAAAGTTGGAACGAAGGTGAGTGTAAGCGACACGGCCCTCTTGTTGTGGTACCTGACAGCCCTACGCTTACCAAAGCAAGACAGTCTCTTCCACTCCTACTTCGATTGAAACGAGACCGCAGCGCAGATCGAGGTGAGCTGATATCATGGGGGCAGTAATAACTTACTTATAAATTATCTCAGAATACAATAGCCCTACTTGTCAGCTTTGCTGGCCATTTTACCACCTATGTGTTTTTCACTTTTTTTTATAGCACCTCTGGCGTAGTTGGCTAACGCGCTTGTCGTGTTGAGCTCGACTACTGAGGACGGGGAGATCGAGGTTCGAATCTCGGTCGGGTGGACTGGGGGTGGTTTTTCCTAAATGGTTTTCCACTCTCCCTCCACGCAAATGCGGGTTCACTTCCTCTAATTCAACCTTCCCAATTTCTAAATCCATTAACGTAATTAGTACTTAAAGCGTATAACCCGAACAGGTAGTAAGACGCGGTGCTAAATATTAATTAATTAATTTAGCACCTCATTTGGGGTGAACGCCTATGTACTAATCACGCTAATGGGTGAGGTATGAAGAAGGTTGAATTTAGAGGAAGTGTACCCTCATTATCATAGAGAGAGAGACAGACAGAGAGATGAATAGGGATGAATAGATAGGGCAAGAGAGTGTGTGTGTGTTTGTGTGTGTCTTGTACCCCTTTTTTAAATGGTCTATTTCATCATTAATATTTGTCAGGTAAAATATAATAGGGGATTGCAAATAACGACGAATAGTCTCAAATTGATAAAATATATAGAAAAGGAATTTGCATACGAATATATGTATAATAAGTCTCTCACAATCTGAAATATCATAATTTGCCTACAACTCATGTGTATGATTGTGTGGCAAACATCAATAATGAATTGTAAGGTTCACAGTGGTGGGGTCAGGTTTTGGTAACACCTAGGCTCGAAGTGAGTGGTGTCATCATTGGAAAACGCTTGATCTGGACAACCTTTAAACATCTGCTTCGGAGGCCGCATGTATCGAGGGGTCACTTTAGCGATAGGGTATGCGCACAGTAAACGCTGGTTGCAAGAGCCGACAAACGAAAACCTGCAAGCAGGAATATGTTGTTGTAATAAGCTACACGTCGCGTGGTAAACACATGAGCGTGTGTCTTCGCGCAAGGTAGTCTGCGCTCATCCGCTAGCAGGAATGTTTTGTGTATTCCTGCTAGCGGACATTACTGACCGACTTTTTGACGTGTGACGTGTTCTGTGTGGAACGTAGATAATTAGTTTTAATTTTATCAAGTTCTTTGTATTTAATATGGTATATCATAAATTAAATTTAAGTGTTTGAATTTAATATGCCAGAAAGTGAAGTAATTGACATTAACTTATTAATTTCATTATTCTTAAGTATTTTAAAAAAAACTATCACTGTCTTATTTAAGTTTTATAAAAAAGATGGTGGTACGTCCCATGCATTTTTCTGCCTTTATTTGTGTTGTGAATACCCACTTTTTTAATAGCCAAAACTTTGGGAACAATGTTATCCATAATAAAATAATTCATCCTCACTGGAGCTCATCTTTGTATGAAACCTACATTTCAACTCGCAAGCTTCCAGCTTATACCGTGAGAGCGTTTCTAGCGTTGACCAGCGCCGTAAACACTGGCTACCAGTAAGCAGGTAACCAGCGTTCATGGTGCGCGTACCCATGGACAAGACTGTGGATGACAGGAAGCTCAGGGTTTGAATCCAAGTCGAGTATTCTGAGGGTGGTTTTTTTAAATGGTTTTTCACAATCTCTTTCTTCGTGCGAATGTGAGTAGACTTCCTCTAAATTCTACCTTATACATCCCTAACTTATTAGCATAATTAGTACATATGCACATAACCTGAACAGGCAGTAAGATGCGGTGATAAATAAAAACTTGTAAAGATGGCGGGAATTGCAAAAAGCCTAGAAAAATTCTACTTGGGCATAAGAGACAGCTCTTTCTTATCTCACTACACTGTCTGAGGTGACATAGTAGGTTACATTTTATTAATAATTTTTATAAACGTCTTCCCCCCCCCTCCCCTTATCACCATGTCCTACTACTCCTTCGGGTTGGGCGTTTAAAGTTTTTATAGTCCTTAAGGTTATCAGATAACTTAAATTTAACTGACCTTGTAATTAAATTATTTATATGGCATGTATAGACATGTATCTACCATGCTAAAAAATACAATAAAGTTTAAGAACCTAGGTTTCATAGTGGAGATTTTCAACTATTATGTCCTGTGCTCGGCTAGGTGTTGATGACACCATCACAGTTCAGCAATATTATTCATTATGTGAAGAATAGCTAGATTGCTATTATCGATTAATCCTAAGCTGAGACTTGATGTTAACAAATCCGGCTGGAAGTCTATGCTCTGGTTTGCTACTGAACCCACTAAATAGTCCCGCCTATGTTTTGTATTAAACTTGTTTAAAAATAAAATTATAAAATTATTATCCCTTCATTTGATTAAGAAATTGTACTTTAAGCTTTGCAAGCACTATTCGAATACCAACAGACTACCGACTTGGCGTTGAGCGACCCCATGGTACAGTCCTTATCGCATTTTAACCTCAAGTCAGTAACGGTCAGTCGACATTTCATCTCGGCAGTGTTACGTGATGGTTGTGGGTGTTGATTGCTTCCCGTGTACGTTTGCCGAGTATGGCCCGAGTTTTGTTAAACATAAGAGAGGAAATTTAAAAGTATTATAAAATACAAAAATTTAAAGTGATCTACTTTGCCATGGAACTGACTGTAATTGGTCGCGCCTGTTTAAAATATTGCACTGGTGTTCCACCAATCATTTAGGTCCTTCACGTAGTGATATAACGTTTGTTAACTTCATGTCTCAGTTTAAGATGAATCAATAATAAGCCTTTTTCAGGTTTTTTGTGTTATTGTTATTCTGTGTTAGTCCATAGTTCTTTTTGAAAGTGGAAAATTACTTCACAGCTGCGGGATATTTGCAAATTTAGATCATAAGTAACACAAATGCTACTACACCTACAAGTGAATGCTGATAAAACACACTAACTTTTAGCCTAATAGCACAATTCTCGTGTCTGAATTCAATAACTGTGAGGGGGCTACTCTAAATTGTATTAAAATAACTGAAAAGTGTGTGGGATGGAGATATTTCATCTGAGCCATTGTGCTGGTCAACTTGCAAGAGTAAGGGTTTAAAAGGTGTACGGTCTGCCGGCTGTATTTCACTAACACCTGCTCTCTCTCTCTCTTTCTCTCTCTCTCTCATACTTATATGCTTGCAAGGCCACTGAATTTAAGACTGTCTTTTCCTCTTTTGAGAGAAATCTTACTGCCCCCTCAATATATACACATCTCTGTAGGTTCAAGCCTACTTGCACCACATTTGAATAGTGAATTTTAAAATAAATGCATATTTTAGTTGACAGTATTATCATTTGATGAAGCTTAATGGGTATTTGGAACCAAAATGTCTTAATTCACTTGAAAGCACTTAATAATTATCAGCCAGTATATGTATTTTTCAACAAATCACTTATTCTAGGGACATAATATTAAATAATCCAAACCAGTTTTTGATATCTCTTTCCCCATTCTCTCTTAAGGTTTTTTTTTACATCTATTACTCTTTCCAGCCTGTGGCCCGTGTCACTTTTTTTTTATTCAAGCCATATATTTGTCACTACCAGCTTGCTAGGCCTGTCATGGCTCTATATGCCTTATATTCTAACTTAAGACTAGGACAGACACAACATCCAGTCCCCCGGCTGTTAATTCATCACTGTGAAAGGGTAAACCCACATTTCACCAATGATACATTTTTCAGCCATGCCGGGAATCGAACCCGTGACTCTTAGTTCAGTAGACAGACACGCTGAGGTGTCCGATTTCTTAAGGTGTTTGTTGGTGCATTTCCTGAATATTCATCTTCCTAATCCTGACTTCAGAAGATAGTAAAAGTTGTGGATAGCCTAAACAAACATTAGTATGTGTAGAACTGAAAAGTAAATCGAATCTGCTAGTAAAAAAAAGTATTCTACTGACAGTGCTTCTGCCCAGTGTATTGCGATAGATATATAAGTGTACCACCGCATAGTTTTATGCCCTAGTACATGCCAAACTTCTACTCAAACAACTATTTTAAATAAATATTAGTAATATGCTTTAGTACCAAAATGATATAACTTGCTTTGATGGCTGCATGGTCTAATGCGCTAATCTCACGTTAGACTAGACTGCCAAAGGCGGGGAGATCGGTGTTTGATCCCGGTCGAGTGCACTGAGGTTTTTTTTCCCTAAATAGTTTTCTACTCTTTCTCCATGCAAATGTAAGTGTTTCCTCTAAATAAGTCCTTCCTAATCCCTAATTCACTAGTGTAACCTGAACAGGTAGTAAGACACAGTGCTTAAAAAAGTATGTGATCTAGTGTAGGCAGCTGGGATTGAACTTAATGCTCCTGATTCAATAGTCTACTACACTATTTATACAGCCATCACCCGCCTCGGTGGCGTAGTTGGCTAACGCGCTTGTCGTGTTTAGCTCGACTGCTGAGGACGGGGAGATTGAGGTTCGAATCTCGGTCGGGTGAACTGGGGGGGGGGTCCTTAATGTTTTTCCACTCTCCCTCCACGTAAATGCGGGTTCACTTCCTCTAATAAAACTTTCCCAATTCCTAATCCATTATCGTAATTAGTACTTAAAGTGTATAACCCGAACGGGTAGTAAGACGCGGTGCTAAATATTATTATTATACAGCCATCCCTGCAGATATCACAGTCTTCCCAGTCAACGTTTCTCACTGTGGGAGTATTATATGCGTGGACAGGTGTGTCGGTGTTTGCCAGGACGCGGGTCTCTTGCCGTACGTTGTTTGGTCCGCTGTTGGCCCCTAGGAAGACTGGTCGCCATATCCCACTCATTCGTGGGAAGTTGGAGTTTAAAGTGTTTCGCAACGCAGGCCTCCCTGTTGCGCTCAACATCCAGACCAGCGACGAGCGACACTGTAACTGGATGGTGTTTGTGCGAGCGGCGCTCACATCTGACCAGCAGAACTTGGTGGCCTTTCAGTACCGCGCCGGGATCTACTTTGTTTCTATCAAAGTAAGTCATATTTCAAATATCTGCTCGATAAGCCAATTTTTTTTTCTTTTTAGTTTGCACATTCAAAACTTGGGTTCAAAACTAATTGGTTTATTGTTGAACAAGGTATAAATGAAGTGCACAGGGATATAATTTAAAAACTTGACCCACTATTGTGGGTCAGTAATAACTTTTATACCAAATAATAACAAATATTAAGTTTGACTCGTGCTGATATTATTTTAGTAAAAATAACACCAGTATCGGTATTTTATCCAAACCTACATTTACTTAGTAATAGAAAGACATATCCTTTTGGGTTTTTATTTTTACTAAAATATCATTAATATAATTGAATCTTTTTTCTTAACATTGCATCTTACTACCCGTTTGGGTTATAAAACTTATGCACTAGTTATACTAATGGCTTAGGGATTAGTAAGGTTTAATTGAGATGAAGTGCACTTGAATTTGCATGTAAGTAGAATGGAAAACCATTTAGGGAAAATCACCTTCAGTCCACCCGACCGGGATCGAATCCCGATCTCCTCGCCTTCGGCAGTCTAGTCCAACATGAGAGTAGCGCATTAGACCACATGGCCACCGAAATGGGTAATTGAATAATTAAATATATTGTAGGTACTTGCTTCACTGGCTGATCGGTCTTAGGTCTAGTTGTCATGTTAGACTGGACTGGGGAGATTGTGGCTTTGAACTCTGGTTGGATCTAATGAGGGTGATTTTTACTAAATGTTTTCCCATTCTCCTTCCACTCTTATACTTTCTTCCTCATCCCTGCCCCATTAGAGTAATCATCATATGTGCGTATAACCTTAACAGATGGTAAGCTTTAAAAAAAAATAGATAACTTAATTCTCAAACAATTAAAAAAAAGAGATAGCTTAAATCGGAAGCAATTGAATCCTATGTTGTGGTGCTCAACTAATTGAATTAATCAGTTTAGAGAAAAATATTACAAATATTTGTGCAATAAGAATGAAATATTACAAACATTTGTGCAATAATACATTTTCTAAATAATCTTATTGACTACAATTATTATGTAAATAAGCAAAATAAAAAAATACATTATAAAACAATCAACAAATGTATTTTAACTTTGATTCAGGCATACCTCGAATTTAAAAAGTTAACTTTGGGTACCCCTATTATGTTTTCATCAAAAGTAAAACAAGTTTTTCTTAAGGACTTATTTCAGAATACTGAATAGGCTTATCTTATAAACTCTTCTCGCTTTAAAGATAAAAAAAATGAAGTTTTGAGAAAATTTTATTTTATCTATAAACATTGTTTTTGGACTTTTATTAACCACATCCGTTATATGTTCTATGTTTTTCAAATTTTAATATACCTTAGGTATTGTGTTATTATTTTAATGGAGCCAACACATTGACTTAGTTTAATTTAAACTGGTGTTATTTTTTTGTGTCTTTTCTAAATCCCTTAGTAATGAGAACAATTGCTAGTTTAAATTTTTCTTTGCTTCGAAATAATTATTTGATTATGCTATTTTGGTTTAAAAATAATAATAAGTTTATTTTATAGATAAAAAGAAGATCTTATCATATAATTCTGTCACAGTGGTAATGGCATTCAAGATATGTTTCCTATCTTTGATGACTAATTGTGTTTTAACTTTTAACTAACATTCCTTTTATTATTTGAAATAATTTGAAGAGCTTACAATAGAATTTAACCTTGATTAGCATCCAGTAGCAAACCAATGCTAACACAAGATTTAAATGAATTAGTTGCATCCTGAGCCAATAACATTTATTGAAATAACTACTTGTGTGTACTTTAGTGAGACTAAGTAAAATAATTTGTTGTCGATGTGTTCAAACAGGTAATTTTAAATTTTGACCTAAATTGTATTACATTATTATTTTGTGATTACAAAATACATTTGATGAGAATTGTAAATAATCCACAAGACTTGATAATAATGTTTTGTTAGTATTGACTATTTATTTATAGGTAATTAAACAGCAATTGATAAAAATTGTTGAAACGACACGCTTTAGTGGCCGAATGGTTTAATTTTTCAATCTCGTGTTAGACTGACTTGCTGATGGCTGAGAGATCGGGGTTCGAATCTTGGTTAAGTTTATTGAGGGTGTTTTTTTTTCCTAAATGGCATCCCACTCTCCTTTCACGCAAATGCGGGTATATTACTTCTAAAACGCTTCCTCCCTCATCTTTACCATGTTATAGTAACTAGCATATATGTGTATATAACCTGGACAAGTAATAAGACGCGGTGATTAAAAAAAATTAGGAACATGAGGGCACACCAAATAATGTTATTTAACCTTTTAAAAATGATTTAAGAAGAAAATACATTATGTTCAAAATTATGTCATTTTAGAATCCATGATTGGGATTTTGTTATGAATGTGCAACTAAAATCAACTTGGTACATTAAACTCCTAAGAACACATTTCTCATCTTAGTCAACAGCAAAATTAAGATTTGTGAATTAGTTTTTTTTAATTTTAAAATAGTTATTTTTCAATTTTGTTGCATTTAAAACTATATGTTGATTTTTTTTAGTATTTTCAATTCTCTTGTTTTCTAATGAATACTAGAGATTACCTCGCTACATTGTAACACTTGGTACAATCTGTGTTACCTAATTAAGTTATATAATCCCTTTAAGAAAAACCTGGTTTTGCTTTTTCAGGTAGATTATAATATATATTTGGAGGAAGGTAAAGGAAAGGTTGAAGTTGCATAGCACGTTTCACACTCCTCCCTGATGTGTTCCGATATAATGAAACCTAGGTCGGGGGATTGGGTGGTGACGATTGATTTTCTTCTAGAGGCAGACATAACCTCTTTTCCAGTGGCAGCAATGTAAAGTGTAAAATGTTTTCTTTTTTTCATTGTAAAATTTTTATTTATTCGTTCTAGGGGTGTACAGAGTTCACTTTTTTCAATTCGAATTAAACTCAGATTGAATATATGAAATATTCTCTAAGCCGAATCAAAGTTTGAATATGTTCTCTTGGCTGTTTTACCTTGAAAAAATATATTATATTGTGGTTATTTATACTACTTTATGCACTAAAATTACTTGTAAAATGTTCTCTTGCACCATTGTTTGTAATAGTTTGTGTTAATCTGACAAATAAAGTTATTATCACAACATGCAATTCAATTTCTTCAGCTTTCTTACATATAAATATTATGAATGAAAAAAGTGCATTGGGCAAAAAATTTTGTAATTAATAAAATGATAGAATATTAGGAAATTGGTTTAGTCTAACTACTACTACTTCATGAGGAAGATGCTATAATAGCATCGAAATATTGATGTGTGTGTAAATATGTGTTATAGTGCTTTTACTTTTATTTGTGCTCTACCATTTTCTTATTATTCCATCATTTTATTTATTACACATGAATATTAAATTTTAATGAATAAAACAGCTCAGATTGACAGTAATTGAACATAAATGGAGTATTTTAGCTGTCAATATTTTTATTTTCAAAGCATTGTCGAAGCTCATGTTTGTTTTGAAGCCAAGTTGAGGTTTAGATGCTTCGTACACCCCTATTTTGTTCCATTTTATATGTTTTTTTATCCACCTTTCTTGTACCTCCCTCCAAATATATATTACAAAGTTATGAGCTCTCCGTGGGGGGAGACAGAACCATGTTACCCGGGTAATTGTTTATGATCCACGTGTTTGAAGTTTCTATTGAGTGTGGTTGTCCCCAGGAAATCAAGCCTGGCGAGGAGCTGAGAGTCTGGTACAGCAAGGAATATGCCTTCAACATGGAAACTCGACCACTTGCAAAACCTTCAGGTACATCACAGTTTTTCGTTTACGTTTCTTCGACTGTGCTTATCTTTATCTCTTAGATACACATGATTTGAGTTCATGGGATCTCACTCGGATAATAACAAGACACAGGTTTCTCTCTTCCCTCCCCCCTCCCCTTCTCCCCCTTTTCAATAGATTTAGGAAAGACTATGGTAGAAATAGACTGTCCGTCATCTTGGATTCTTTCCATCTCTATTTGGGTAAAAATTTAGGTAAGAATGAAGATATTAGCTAGCTACAATGTATCTGTTAATAAAATTCATCTCTCTGATTATGATGATTATATGTAGGTTTAAAAGTCAGCTTTAACAGCTTTCGCTCCTTCCTGTTAATCAACATCATATTTACAAGTTTTTTTCCTATTAACCATTTATTTATTAAAAATAGCTATAAACATACATTGTAGAGTTCAATGTTTCACAACCATTGTTCAGTGCACCAGTACAGACACTCGTGCTTGTTGCTGTTGGTACACGAATAAATTCTTAGTCATATTTTTAGAAACCCTTTTGAAATAATAATAATAATAATAATCATAATAATAATAATAATAATCATAATCATATATAATACATAAATATATAATTATTATATTTATAATAATAATAACCACTATTATTATTGCCAGGAATTAATTTTGTTAATAAATAATTCACATTAAATCTTTCTTTTTCTCATTCATGGGTTGAACAAGTCTTTCTTGTTTTTGAACTAATGGACTAAGAATCCTTACATTTTTGCACTAATTTACGATTCATTTGGATTCAATTTAATATATTTGAACATTTTATAGATAGAGATTTTATAGATACAGGCCAGCAAGCACTTTTAAACAAATATTTTTTTAGCTATCATCATAACCTAAATATGTTTAAAGATGAGGTGGCCCAATGGCTAAATAATTTTATAATAAAGAAAATTGATAAAACTAAAGAAAAGGGAAAAATAAACTAATATTAGTAAATTTTAGGAAGAAAGCCCACTTAGGGAAAGAGGAAAAATGTGGGAAGAATCCAATGCACAAAGGTGACATCTTCTTCCTTTCTTCTGTCTTCTATAGTAGAAGTAGTCACACACACATTTTAAACACAAATAGAATAATATTTCGGCTTGTTGCCTTTATCAAACACAAAGAAGAAGAGAGTACCAATATTTACCAAAATATAATTATATTTGTGTTTAAAATGTGTGTGTGACTACGTCTACTATAGAAGACGGAAGAAAGGAAGATGATGTCACCTTTGTGCATTGGATTCTTCCCACATTTTTCTTCTTTCCCTAGGTGGGATTACTTCCTAAAATTTACTATTAGTAGTTTATTCTTCCTTTTCCTTTAGTTTTTGTTTTATCAATTGCCTTTATTATAAACTTACCTAACCTAAATATTTAACTCCAAAGGAGAAAGCTCACATTTCTTGGGTTTTTATTTTAAAATAAACATTAAATATTTATAATTTTTTTAACTACTAATAAAATCTGTTTTTAGTTCAAGTGTGGGTAGTATAAAAGATCATATTATTAGTGAGTATAATATATTATACTGTATTAAGAATTAATTGTATAAAATTATCCATTTGGAAATCTAATCCTACTAAATCTTTTACATTCCTACCGCACTTTTCTTATCACTTATTACTCTCAGCTGATGATTTCCAAAGTCCTCAAAACATTGATTCGTTTTAAAGTATGCAGTTTCCTCTTAGCTTATCAAGATAAGATAGGCAATATCTAGTCACGACGACGTGCACTGGACAATCATGTGAGAGATATATTGAGAAACATACTGCGTTGCTGCACAATTGATTTTCTACAGCTGTCTAGTTGCGCAGCAATTTTCACAGGGGGCGGTTTCTTACATAGTTTCTCAGGGTGTCAGCCAAAATATTTCTTTTAGCTTCGACAATTATTGTTACTACTATAAGTTTTACTAAAATAAATATTATATGTTCTTCTCGCTGGTACTAAGTGAACACATGATCTAACACTTTGTTATTTAACTTTACTCTTTGTCGGGAAAATGTAAAAAAGGCGAACAAATTTGTGAGACTTTAGAATAAAGTCTTGAATACAAAAAAATTGCTAAATACATTTTAGAAGGTGCAGCTTATTTGGGTACCTCAAAAAAACATGGTTAATGTTTATATGTAGAAAACAAACCAATTCATCATTATTATAGAATACATGTTAATTAATTTTTTGACTAATAAATATTTTGGCCTTTATGATCTAATGTGTTTTTCCTCATATAACAACTTATTTACAATTTTAATTTTTTAATTGAATTTTTAACAAAACAAATATCCTTTTATCAAATATATAATATAATATCCTGTTATCAAATTTTAAATAACTGGATGACATTGTTAAAACTAAAATCTAATCAAATAAATTATACGTTTTCATTTCATTATTTTTAAATTAACTAGTATAAATGAAGCAATCTCATCTTTGCTAACAGATAAATTAAATACTATTATAACTCAGTTTCCAAAGTTTTTTTAATAAAAAACTATTCATGTTTTAGTGTTAAATTTATATAGCTGATAATAATACATTTTTGTTTAGTTCTTTTTACAAATTTGGATGTCTCATGAAAAGGCTCACATTCTATTTTTTTTTTAAGTTGACTTATTTCTTCCAGCCCTGGAAATGTTATGGAATTTATCATTTTTTCAATCTTTTCCTGGAATTTCTTAGGTTTATTCTGGAAATTCTTTTGTCCCCCATTTTTTAAACAGGTCAGTAAATTGTTATTTTTGTAAAAAATATATAACCTGTATTATAATTATAGCTAAGATATAAAAGATAATTAAAACATAATTAATATTAACAACTATTTGGAAGTGATTTATTTATTTGTGGTATTTAACGTGCACTTTCTAAACCGATTAATCAAAGCTGCACACGACTTATTAACTAACTATTATCTAGAACAGACACGACATCCAGCCCCCCGACTATTATTTCATCACTGTGAATGGTAAGCCCACATTTCAACAATGATTATTTGCAAGTGAGTTTAGGTTATGTTTTAATTATTTGAATAACTCTTGCCCCATGTGATACATTAAGAAATAATAGAAGGTTTGAAAAGGTTCATGTGTAGGGGAGTTGGGAACCTAATTAAATAAAAGAAAATATGTAATGTTGTGTATTTTACCATGATTACTTTATACACTTATCCCGGAGGAATTGTAGGAATCCTTGATATGTCCTGGAAAAAAAATTCATGATTATGTGTAGGAACCCTTTTACATTAAAAATCTCACATCGTTTCTGGTTTGAAGTCATCCTCTTATTGAAAAACATTGTGTTTTAACTTTTTTTTATACAATATGTATGATGGTGATGATATTCTTTTTAGGAACTATAACAAAATATAGACTTTATCTAATCCAAAATATAATTTATAGCGTTTGTGTTTAAATTTTTCAACTAAATTGATTAGAATGTCACATTTTGAGAAGGACGCACATGATAAAAGACAAGGTACCTATATGAATGTTAGGTTTTTTTTTAGTAAAGGCAAACTATTTTTACTTACACTTTTGTAGTTTAAATGTTTTGTAATTATTATAATTTTTTATTTGCATCTTACTATCGTTTACATTTTAAAAACTCCTGTATGCGTTACAGTAATATTTCATATAGTATAGATTTTGTTATAAAATATTACTTTGTTGAAATAATAAAATTTTAAAAAAAAAACATTGTTTGTAAAGAAAATACATCAATAACATATAACTGCACATAGCGGGCTTTATATTTTCAGTAATACTATTTAAGTGTAAAACTCCGAATCTACAAAAAATATTACTGGTTGTTCTCTATGGGTGTGAAACGTGGTCTATCCCCTAACATGACAAAAACAAATTGAGAGGGGTGGGTGGGGGTTACATAATGATATTTATATAAGCTGTGCTCATTGCAAGACATTGTTAGGGTAATCAAGTCCTATAGATTACGATGGGCAGGATATGCAGCGCATATGGGAGAGCTTAGAACCATGTTCATGGTACTGACTGGCAAACCCAATAGGAAGAAACTATTGGTAAGATAACATTAGAATGTATCTTAAAGAGATAGGGTGTAATGAGGTGGACTGGATAGAACTAGGTCAAGATAGGGAAAGGTGGTGTACTTTTGTAAGTGCGTTAATAAACTTTAGAGTTCCTAATTCCATGGAGGGAGTAAATAATATTTAAGTGTGTATTAGATACAATTCTAGATACTCCTTTATTTCACAATACTGATGATGTTGAAAATATTTTTAGGGATTGAAAAAAACTCTCATTTGAAACAAAGCGTTATTTCAATTCTCTACGTACTTTCTGACCTCTAGTGCGATTCTCTACATATTTTCTATCCTTCAGTGGGCTATGAAAGATACAAACAGAGTTCTCCCAAGGCCTCCAGATTTGAAATCAAAGTCGTGGGGGGTAGTACACCTTGGTAGGCCTCCGATCAAGTTGACTAGATAACATGGAGTAGGCACTTGCTGAATAGATTAGGAAGCGACGACCTGTCAAGAGATGAAGACAGACAGCAGAGAACAGGATATATCTGTGCATGTAACAGGATCATAGCACCTGGAAGAGGTCAAAACATTGTAGGTACCACTAACATCTTAATAGCTCCTTGAAATCAAACTCATATATATCTTTTATTCTTCCTGCATTTAAGGTTGCTTGGAAAAACAACTATAAATACATTTTCTTCTGGCCCCTATTTGTAAATTAAAAAAATAAGTAACATTGAAAAAAATATCTTGAATATGTCTATATTATTTGCAGCAATTATGGTTTGGCAATGAAACTTTACACTGGGACAAGAACAGGAATTTTATGATGCCTCATTTTGGAATTTAGGGATGAAATTAAGAATAGCTTTCTCTCTCGCACAATTTTTATTAAAACAAACTTTTTTTTAGATTAACTTAAAAGTTGATAACTTTCTTTTTGTTTACACAGTAATCCACATTGGTGAGGAATGGGCTTTAAGAGAATATTTATCAGATATGCACATTATAGAGCATCCCATTTCCCCAACAATTTAAAAATACATAATTATCATCATCAACAACTGTATTTTCATATAACTTAGCTATTTTTGAGTTTGAATAATATAAAGCAATAAATATTTCAAGTTGAATTTCTGTAGTGAAAAAAAAATTATAATCACACAAATTTGGATTTTTAAATATATTTAATAAAATAATTGTACTTTTTTTTTAATTAGACAAAAGGAAATATATCCAAATTATTATTTATTTTCAAAAACTGTATCATTTTCTTTTGTAAATCTAAAAACAAACAACTATTTTAAACCTAAACATAATTTATGAGAACGGTTTAGAAACGCTGTAAAATAATGTAAAATAAGTGATAGGGAAGTAAGCCAACCTGCAAGGATAGTTAGATTAAGTCTTGACAGAAAGAAATAAACCTCTCTCTTAATTTTATTCTTACACATTTCCAGCATCTTATCACTTTCACAGGTTAACCGATTATTTTTAATTTTCATATTCATTATATATATATTATTTTTTTCAAAATTAAGAGAAAAATATTTTAAAAAAGACAGAAATATATTGATGAAAAATAAAATTCATTACTTTTTTTTAACTATTGGTAGAAAAGTTTTAACGAAAAAGAAATTAATAGGTGGTGGGGGTAGTGAATTTGTAAATAAACAATGTACCACCAACTCGCTAGATTTGTAGCAGACTCTTTTTGCTATCATTGGACATTACAAGAAGTCATGCATTCCGTCTAGAAGAACCAACTTTCTTGAACTTAAGAAAAAGCTTGTTTTCATCTTACGAGTATTAACACTGGATACACCTCAATTCAGGTTGCACGTGTGATTCATCATTACAGATTTACCATGTCCTATCTAGGCTAATGTGGGCGCTCTTTGTAATTAAAATTACTCCATAGATTGAACTATAAAATAACCAACATTTTAACTAAAAATATTTTAAAAGATCATCCTCAGGGGTTTTAGGGTAAAGTGCTCGCCTCAGGATCCGATGTCTGTGGGTTTGAACCCAGCCAGGATTGACGAATTTTTCTTGAACAATTAAATTCTGTAGCATAACTTCCTTCAGAGGGGAAGTAAAACCGTTGGTTCCCATGACGATCGAGGACATGTAAAATAACCCAGAGAGGAATGTGAAAAATACCTTACTCTTCAAAATTGGTAGGTCCTTTTGCTCTCCCTCGTAGAAATTTTCAGTTCAGAAAGTGCACGATAAATATCTCAAATAAATTTAAATTAAATATTTTAAAACATACATAGTCAAATTTTGGTTGATCATTACTCTCGGTATTGGTTTCCTTGGTGTGTCAATCACTTTGGATAGTATACACCAAAACCCATTGTTCCTTGAAACATTATTTCCCACTTTAATTGCTAATACTGTAATCACTTTCTTTCAGAAAGTAGTTCTGAAACTTCCGACCCAATAGCTATCGTGATTGTTATTCATATGTTAGAGCAAAAAAGTTCAACTTATAGTCCTTGAGTTTGTTCTTTGCAGCCTAGCCGTTCAAATTTAAATACTTCAAATTGCATAAGTAAACAGCATATATAAGTTTCTCGGAGTTGATCTACAGTAATAGATTTGTTTTTTGAAAGTTTTATTTCTGATTAATTTCTTATACTGTACGTATGCATGTCTCTATAAATAAATAGCTATTCATTTATGTTTTTAATATTCCAGGGCAGTAAATCATATAGACTTAATGCCAACTGCCCAAGGACTTATGTGGCCCTCTGTTGGGAAAAGGTTGGACATGTCTTTGTTAGATTGTCGTTTCTATTTTTCATCATCCACAAGACTTATCATAATGACTACTGCACAACTGGAAGTCATGGCCCACTAATAAGATTGTATGAACCTTTGTTTTGTTTCTTATGTTGTCTGATAAGATAAAATTTGAAGAAAATGAAGGACAGATAAAAGTAAAAACACCACATATTTTAATACACTTCAATATTTACTGACCACATCTCACTCAGAAGCCATTGGAAAATGCTATGTAACATTGAAATATTGAAGTGTCTGTGTTAATGATTTTACTTTTATCTTGGCTTCATTTTATACAGTTCTATTATAGTAAAATTTCCCTTAATGGACACCTCCTAATAGCAGATTCTTCTTTATAATGAACCGTTTAAATTTCCTCGGTAAAATAACGTTGGCTTATGGTGAACCAACTTCTCAAAATCAGACTTTCTCATTAACAGACATGGACACTCCTAGAGACGCATGTTTATTCATACAAATCTCTAAACATGGTCAAAAAATAGAAAACACTCATCTATCCGCAGTGTTTTACTGTAGGAATGTCAGGAATACCTTTGTCACATGCGAAGTGTGAGCAGCACCACCTTCCCCCTCTAGGGAAAGTTTATAAAACAGCCCATGTAGTAATGACTTAACTGTACTTCAAGGTCATAAGTCCACTCCTTCCGAGCCATCAGTCGTGGTTGTTCTGTCAGTTTAGTGTGCTCCTTCACATATATATATATATATATATATATATATGTCTATAGTGCGTAAGGCTTACTGTCCACATTTCATTTTATTTATGTTTTTTTCTTTGCATAATACAATATGAAAAGTAAACAAACATACAGTATTTATTTAATTGTCATAATTATCCTACATACAATATTGCACAATGCAGTAATTAGAACGTTATATTTCACTCCACAGTATATAGGTTCATTTGGATTAAACTGATATATATATCCAAATAACAGGCACTTCTAACGGACTATTTTTGTGCCTGGAAAATGTCCGCTATTAAGAGATTTCACTGTATATTTATCGGATCAAATCTACTATTTTATGAATCCGAACTTTGATTTTATCTACGAATCCCAAATCTAAATTTGGATGTTGGAAACATTTTAAACATAAAAGTTGTATCATGTCTTATACATTATTGTACATTTTCTTGTGTACTAAATAGATTTTTCTAAGCTGCGATGTTAAATTGAATTAGTAATTAAATGTTGATTTTTTATATTATCATTATAACATTTATACATTCATATAAGTGATAAATTAATGATTAGGGTTCTGGTTGTTTTATAGCTATGTTGGGTGGCTAAACTACTAAAAAGCAGAATTAGAGCTCTTTAAAAAGTTCTAACTAAAAAAAATATCCAATAGGGTCTTTCTTGAAGCCTTGAATCTGTTATTATCCTTAACGATTCGAAGTATTCAAAGATTTGATGGTTCAGTCTTTATTTTTAGATGACATATTTTTACAGTGCATTTATTGGAATAAAATATTTAGAGATTGATGGAATAACATCTTTATTTCATGACCAAATTTTAATTTTACTTAAATAGCCATAATTTTAATCTTAAAAAAACATAGTTTATTAACATCATTTATTAATTTTTCATAGAAAATAGAATCAGAAACCAGATGGTTGTTAAATTTGTCCTAGGATTGTATTGGCCCAAACCATCACTAAACAGCATAAAAGTTCTAAGTTAAATTTTAAATCTGATGTTTAAAAAAATTCTTGAATCTGGAATACTCTTAAAAAGAGTTTCAATTGTTTGAAGGATCCATTCTTATAAATATTTATGTGTGAAGTGTAACTTTGTAAAACTATATACTTTAATAAATAATTACAGTTAATATTAAGTTATTTACTGTTTAAATTATTTTTTTTCATCGTTTACTTTAAATTTTTTCATGCTTTCTCTCGACCATCATTCCCCCTATTTTCTAATTTTTTTAAAACTGATTTATTGGGAAGACGAAAGTGAATGTATTTTCAGAAAATACATAAAACTTCTCTAAACTATACATCAAAGTAATTTTAAAGCTAAGATTAAAAATAGAATTTATTTCCTGCTGCTATACTTAGATATTTAATGGCCAATAAAACATTTAGTTTTTAATTTCTTCATTTTAAACATACACGTAATTTGTGTTATTAAGCAAATTTGAAGAATTTTGAGTAAAATCTATATGATTCTATGAATTATCTTTTGAGAAAATATGTATAGTTTTGAATATCAATAAATCACGTTATGTAAATTAATGGCGTGCTGGAAATTATATTTTAGAATTGTCTTTTTGATTATAAATCCATATATTTACTGTCTAGTATAAGCTAATTTTGTTTGATTCACAATAATTATCTATTTGTTGTGTATATATCGTTTATCAGATTCGCCTCCACACGAGGAAGGGCTGCCAACCCGACAACTTCGGCCGAGGTCTCGCCCAGAACAGCAGTCCTATGTATGTCCTATATGTCACCATCGACTGCCTTCATCCTTTCCTCCTCGTGTTGAGACTCGCCAGCAGCGAGCGGTGTGCACCTGCGTGGCCACCGCCACACCGCCCGTTGGCTCGACACAACCGACCACTCCCGTAACAAAAACTTCTCGGGCTATGGCTGGTCTTGGAGCCAAGTCTGTGCGGAAAAAAAGGACCAAGGAGCAAACCTTGGATATCCCTGCCATTCCGTCGGTAGAAGCGGGAAGAAAATCTAACAGGGATTCGTTTGCTAAGGTAGGATCACCATCTTCTACCAGTGGGGAAACTACTTCTAATGTAAAAGAATTAATGTTGGCGAGCTCCCGAAAAAACAGTTCAGGAAGTTCGGTCTCCACAACTGTTTCTGAAGTTCATGAGATGTTTCCATCTAACACTGTTGCGAGTCGTGCCGGGAAGCAGAAGAATATTATGACACCTGCTGTTGCCAAGGAAATGCAATCCCAAGTAGAATACGCTACAACCAGGCCGCGTAGTGTTCATAGAGCGCTTACAAGTGATATTTTATTGCCACCGAGTGACATTAGTGAACCTAAGGAGAGCTCTTTGGAGGATGTGGAAGTGTCTTTTTTCAGGCTGGAAAATTTGAGCAGTAATAGTAGTAGTAGTGGTAGTAACAGTTCCAGAACTCGGCAGAGCTTAAGGAGAGCTAAAGTTCAACAAGACATTTATAGCAACCCTCAAGCAGGCCCATCGGGTCTGACTCGAAGCCCATATGAGGAATTACCTTATACTGAATCCACACCAACTAGTTCTCGCCACTCTCAACGAAGCTTTCGGACAATGCAAGAAAGGAGGAATGCTAGGACAAAGAAATACATTCAAGATGAGGATATCGTTCAGCAAACAGTGCCAGAAAGGGGTTTTGGATCTAGTCAAGCGGTGGTGGGCTCAGTCACGCCTGAAGCCACCAGCATACCCAGGAAGCCCCGAGGCCGTCACACGTGTCCGGTTTGCACCAAGTCCTTTGGTAGTCCAGGCAAGCTACGCCAGCACATGTATTCTCATACGGGTGAGCGACCTTTCCACTGCAATCACCCCCAGTGCTCCAAATCATTCTCATCCAAGTTCAAACTAGTCCGTCATGAGCTTATCCACTCAGTGGATCGCAAATTCCGCTGCACCATCTGCGATCGGACTTTCCATCGTAAGGACCACCTAAAGAACCATGTGAAAGTGCACAGTCCCATCAAAAAGACCTTTCGCTGTGATAGGGAGGGCTGTGGGAAGGAGTATAGCTCGTACCTCAGCTTCAGGAAACACTCGGCTGTTCATGCAGCTGAGGAAGGGAACTTAGAATGTAAGATGTGTGGGCGGGCATTTGCCACAAAGGATGAAATTGTCTATCACCTGAAAGTTCATGCTGGTTCAAGAACTGTCAAGAACCCATCAGACAAGAAGTATCGTTGTGAGCACTGTGACAGAAAGTTCTTCACGAGAAAGGATGTCAGAAGACATCTAGTGGTCCATACAGGTAAACGTGACTTCCTCTGTCAATACTGCCCTCAGCGTTTCGGACGGAAAGATCACTTGGTCCGGCATATTAAAAAGAGTCATTATGGGGGTGCTGTTATCAAAGGTAAGGTAAAAAGGCAACAACGTGGTGGCTTTGCTGCTACTTCTAGCACTGTACCTTCTATCTCTGGTGCAACCACACCTAAACGATCATCGTCTTCTATTTTAAAATCCTCTGTATCCAAATCTTCAACATACTCCCCACCAGCGTTTCAACTTCCAGAAGCAAGACCTTCCACTTCGGATGAAATGTTGATGTACAGTCCTTCAGAGATTATGACTCTCCCTTCTGATCTGACACTGGGCGGGTTGTTGGAGGGGACTCAGTTTGAGACTGAGAGTGCTGTGGATGTAAAATCTGAGCCCGAAGAACATCATCAGTCATCCACCATCCATCATCGGCCTCAGGTACTTTCACAGGAGTTAGTATCAAGTTTGATGTATGACCAACCTCCTCCTCCATACTCCTCCCAACTACAACAGACCCCCTTCAAACTGTTTGAGCCTGACAATAACGAAGGAGAGATAAAAATGGAACCACAGTATCCACAGGAGCGGGAGACTATGCAACATCCCATGCTGCCAACTGCTGTTGGCGGTATGGACTTGAACCAGTTCCTAAGCCTCCTTCCCCCAACATCTGGCTCGGTAGACCAAGATCCGTCTGCCGCAAATCTGCTAGTCCAACATTTGAGACGAGGAGAGGAGGAGTTGCAGCGGTTCCTTGTGAGTGGATCTGACGGGGGTAGCCTGTTGGCGGGTGACACGGGTTTGCCATCGCACTTGTTGAACCTTATAAGCTCTTCGGAGAGCTTGCAGTTGCCAGGATCGGAGCCATCCGATAGCGCTGGCGGCGTATCCATGGAATCCGTGACCAGCCCTAGTGGGGATGAGCCAGATCAGTCACGGATCATAGCTTCTCTCCTTCAGTCTGGTGAGGAGGTGGATCCTAACTCAACTCCTCTGCCTGGTTTCAGTCAAGCGTTTCCTCAGTAATACCGTCACTCCCACGTTTTTAGTTATATTTGAACAGTTAATTCGTTGCCATTTTAATAAAATATTCAAGGTTTTTCTTTTTCTCGGTAGTCAAAACTGTTAAGTACAGTTAGTTATCTTTCTCACTCTTGAATCCTGATGTACTTTTATTTACATCATCAATTGACTAGTCATTATTATTCAGTGGTTCTCTGCTTCAATCCATTCTAATTGTTGATGGCAAATTTCTTTTCATTCATTCATTCTTTCTACACCTCTAAATTATCAAGACAAGCAGGGCAGGTTTAATATATTTATACACACACACAGAAGTGTTGTTAAAGTAAGGCTTATTTCACACGTTTACCAAAAATAGAGAGCAGAATATGCTTGAGTGTTGCAGCAATCCACCCCCTGTATGTTGACCCGTGATGCATTGCATCGCTAACTTATAAACATATTTTATTTTCTAGTGGATAAACACATTATATTCTAAATCATTCCCCGATGGATGTTTTCATAGTATAATGCACATTCCAATACATCGATACACACGCTTTACATCAACAGGTTATTTCAAATCTCCACACAACGGCCAACGAAGCTGTCTGCTCGCTTCTGGTTGTAGAGCGCATGCATTGTCAAATGTGTATGCTCACTGATTTGAGATGGTTGGCTCTGAGATTTGATTGGTTCTCCTTTGCCGAACATCTCAGGCATAGTGGATGAAGTAGAGATGAGTTTAACTTTAGCAGAACAACTCGCGCCGATAAGGTGGAAATCTTGTGATTGGCTTGCAACTCGTCACATGACTACGGTTCTGTTCTGCGATAGCGAAAGTGTGAACCCACAGTAACTATGCACCTTTACATCATGGTGGCTACAGACAGGGAAAACAGGGAAAAGTCAGGGAATTTTTGGATGACAAGGAAAACAGGGAAATGTCAGGGAATTAAATAATATGTCTAAAATATCCCATTAATTTCGCAGCTAAACACCAAAACAAAAGTTAATAATACCTAAATAAAATAACATTTTCATTTCTAAAATAACTGATAAAACTGTTTATGTTTAGTAGATACCAACTTTTTTTTTAATATGTGCATCAATAATAACAAAAGTCATCATCCACCATTAAAACTGGAAAAAAGTAGGCAGGGAATTTTGTAAAATATGTTTTGTAGCCACCCTGCACATGCAAATCCATAGCAATAATTTCGACTGGTGTATAAAGGGATCTTTAAATCCCTATTCATTTTGATAACATCATTTAAAAGCATTGACCTTTACATAAGGTTTTCAAATATGCACACCTCATTTACCCTGATACAATTACCACTTTGGATGATGTCTCCCATAGAAGTTTTCAAAACTTGCAGGAATTTTTGGATGAGGACCGAGGGTAGTTTAGCTTTTTTTTTATCTTTATACAAGTTTTATCTCTATAAATTGCGTTTGTATCGTACGTGTATTCACATTATAATTGTGTAGAGAAATAAATAACAAAATTATAGCCCAAATATATATATGTATTTTTTTTAAATAATCTTAAAGTATATGGTAACTCTTTTAGAAAACATTTCATCGTTGGCACTTTCTATTTACTAACAAAACAATCAATATTATTTATTACCCGCCTTCGTGGTGTAGTTGGCTAACGTGCTTGTCGTATTGAGCCCGACTGCTGAGGACGAGGAGATCGAGGTTCGAATCTCGGTCGGGTGAACTGGGGTTGGTTTTTCCTAAATGGTTTTCCACTCTCCCTCCACGCAAATGCGGGTTCACTTCCTTTAATTCAACCTTCCCAATTCATAATCCATTAGTGTAATTAGTACTTGAACGTATAACCCGAACGGGTAGTAAGACGCGGTGCTAAATAATAATAATAATAATAATAATAATAAATAATAATATTACTTATTAGTAAAGTTTTATTTTATTTAAAGAAATGTGTTCAAGTTGACCCAAATTAAAACAAAACATAAAAAATATATATAAATATTAATAGTTCACTGTAAACTGCCTGGGCATGCTTGTGTTAAAAATCCCACCATGTCCACTCGAGGATAAACACCTGGCAAGGCAGGTAGTTGTGAGGATTGTAAAAAATTTAAAAAAATACTGCACATAATTATCAAGTTTATTGGCCTGCTAAATAACAACAAATAAACCTTTCATACTGTCGATGACGAGTTTTAACCTCGATCGGGTCTACTGAGTTTTTTTTTTCCAAAGTGGTTTTCCAATCTTTCTCCACGCAAATGTGGATACTTTTCCTCTAGATATAACCTTTCTAATCCCTTAAACTATTAGCGTAATTAGTACATAAGCAAATGACCCGAATGGGTAGTAAGAAACGGTATTAAAAAATAAAATTAAAACATTCCATGGGGTACATAGAATTTGTGATTGATGCACAGTTATTTTGGGATGTCTTTTTTTAAATAAATTTATAAATTTCAAATTGAGTTTGTTGCTGAAGTATATATTCACTCCCATCATCCTCTAATGGAATTATAATGTGTTTATGAAATTGGATAGGAATTTAGGGTCGCAATATTGTGTTTAGTCTTTTGTTATTATTAATTGTTAGCTATATAAAAGTAATTTTTTTTAATATATAAAAATTATTAATTTAGCTATTTAAATTTTCATTTGTTTAACTTTTATTATAAACAGAGGTGTGGAAGTAATGAATGGGCAGGGCTTTTGATAATCAAGAAGGCGGAGAAGTTTTGTCATTGTTTGATAGTTGTTCCTTTGTTCAGTTATAATTGATATAGACACTTATTTTTATCACTCAGCCATGTTTTCCATCCACTCAAATTTATCTTTGTCGCCATTAGGGGTCTAAGTCCTTAAAATTATTCTTTGAAATGGCCATTGTTATATATATATATTGATAGCTACTAATCACCAGGCCCATATGTTTTCATACGATTTTCTATTAGTTTAAAGTTGTTTTCATAGTTATTGTTTTCATGACAGGTACCCTTTTGTCTTAACAAAACAGTAACGGTTGTGCAACCCCTCTTTAAATATGTGACTTTTAATTTTTTTTATTTTTAAAAAAAAAAA